>JAHBMJ010002314.1:96953-134412 GCA_018398765.1 Chromera velia | reverse complement strand
TGCGTCTGCGTGTGGCTGTTGATGCACGTTCTCGTATGCGTCTGCGTCTGCGTGTGGCTGTTGATGCACGTTCTCGTATGCGTCTGCGTCTGCGTGTGGCTGTTGATGCATGTTCTCGTATGCGTCTGCGTCTGCGTGTGGCTGTTGATGCACGTTCTCGTATGCGTCTGCGTCTGCGTGTGGCTGTTGATGCACGTTCTCGTATGCGTATGCGTCTGCGTGTGGCTGTTGATGCACGTTCTCGTATGCGTATGCGTCTGCGTGTGGCTGTTGATGCACGTTCTCGTATGCGTCTGCGTGCCGGCTCCATGCATTCGACATCTCCGGATTGAAGTGCGCGTGCCGTGTCTGCGAGTCTGTCGGTCCTCCGGGTCGTTGCATTGATTGGGAGGTAAGTTATCCGCGGAAATACCGTGCAGATGCATGACTGCCTGGCGGACTGAGTGACTGACCTACTGACTGACTGACCGCATGCATGCATGAATGAATGAACGGCAGCCTGGCTGACTGATTCCCTTACTCACTGGCTGACAGACAGACTGACTGCCTGATTGAATGAATGAACGACAGCCTGACTGACTGGCTGACTGCCTAGCTGACTGACTGCATCCCTTACTCACTGGCTGACAGACAGACTGGCTTACTGCGTGTCTGCCTGACGTACTGCCTGGCTGGCGTGCTGACTGAGTCAGACTTCTCCTTGTCCGTCTAGCTTTTGCGGCAGTGAATGTCCATGTCGTTGCAACCCAAAACGCTTGCTGATTGATTACTTGTGTACGCGTGTGTGTGCTTTCTGTAACTGCGCATGATGAACGTTGCGTTGCAGGTAATGTGATTGGAAAGCAGGTTGAAGGGTGGATGGTGGAGCTGTCTAACAATCGGTATGAGATCATTAGCGAGAGCGAAGTTCGAAACGTGGGCGACCTCGTGTTTCTCTTCTCCCTAGAGCAGAAGAAGGCGTACGCAGCCCTAAGTGGTAGCACTGAGTGCATTGAGATATCTCCAACGATCTCGAAGAGCTGCGCCTCGACCAGCACACAAGAAAGGTGGAATCGTCTCCTTGCACAAGGAAGGAGTGAGCAAAAACGTCACATCTACATCGGATCGTCGCCAAACAATGTGCTTCGCCGTGTCACTGGCAAGCCGGTTTCCAGCACTCCCCAGACGCCTGCACCGACTACTCCGCGAACTAGGACCCTCGCAGAAATTCAGGAAGGCGTGCGGGACACCGCGGATCATGTACGGGGAAGCACGGCGTTCCAACGTTGGGTTGTACGTGTTCTCCGAAATCTTCTCACATGTCGTACGGGCCCGAGTTCCGAGGGAGCTGTGTTGCGGCCTTCCGGGGTGTTTCACCGTTTGTACAGATGAGAGAGAGAAACGTTGGGAAACCGGATGTCGTTTCGCTTTCATTATTTTTTGCGGGTTCATAACGCTTGCGGGGAGTATTGCAACTGTGATTAGCATTGTGGCACTTTTCATTTAATCTTTTGACTGCAAGTTCAGTATACATTCTACACTGAATCTGGAGGCTGGAGCGTAAGATGAGCGTAATCATAACTACAATGATAATGATAGTGATAAAAATAATCAATAGATGACCAAGAGCCGGTGGTAGGCGCCTCTATAGGCTCCATGTATACCTCGGTTCTAGTCTCGGAGGCTCGGATAGTTAATGATATAAAAGTTTAAAGTTTGTACAACTGGGCCACCTAGGGACGTAAGCGTTACGACGGTTACGTTTAGAACATGGTTTAGAACTAGTCGGACGCGTCATACTCATAGTCGCTACATAGCAGGCTGCATATAATCGTAAATAAATGAAGCTAAGAAGCTTTGAACTTAGCTTTCAAGTTTGCATCAATTGTCACTAGCTATATCCCGTGGAGGGAAGGAAGGAAGGAAGCTAGAAAGGAAGAAAGGAGGGAAGGAAACAGAAGGAAAGAAGGAAGGAAGGAAGGAAGGAAGAAAAGAAGAAAGGAAGAAAGAAAGAAAGGAAGAACGACAGAAAAAAAGAAAGAAAGAAAGAAAGAAAGAAAGCTAGAAAGAAAGAAAAAAAGAAAAAAAGAAAGAAAGAACTTGAAAGAAAGAAAGAAAGAAAGAAAGAAAAAAAGAAAGAAAGAAAGAAAAATAAAAAAAGAAAGAAAGAAAGAAAGAAAGAAAGAAAGAAAAAAAAAAAATAAAGAAAAAAAGAAAGAAAGAAAGAAAGGAAGGAAGGGAGGAAGGAAGGAAGGAAAAAAGAAGGGGAGAAAGAAAGAAAGTAAAAAGGAAAAAAAAAAGAAGGAAAGAAGGAATCGATCGAGGAAGGACGAATAAAGGAACCAATCATGCATGCCCCTCCGCCGGCCCTCTGGATTTTAATTTGATTCTCTCCATTCATATAAATTAATTCCTCCCAACAAACATACGACGCGCTTTTATCCCTTAATTCAAGTCACTGCCCACTCACTCACCTAGCTTACTCACTCACTCACTCACTCAATCAATCAATCAATCAATCAATCAATCAATCAATCAATCAATCACTTGTGCAAGCATTGACAATCTTGACGATGATCTCGTTCATGCACGTACATCTGAGCCACTGCCAATCTTGTTTATGCACGTATATCTGAGCTAATCTCGTTTACGCACGTATATCTACATCTGAGCCCGTCTGAGTCAATCTTATTCACATACATATAAAGAGCTAATCTCGTTCCTGCACGTGGATCTGAGCCAATCTCGTTCACGCACGTACATCTGTATCTGAGCTAATCTTGTTTATACATGTAAATCTGCGTACATCTAAGCCAATCTCGTTTACGCACGTACATCTGCATCTGAGCTAATCTCGTTCATGTATCTGATGCACCGGAGGTGCGAATAACTCGGAAAGCGAATTTTAATTGCATGCCAGTGATTACCAGTGATAATGTCACAGCGATAGGCTCCTTTGTTATCCATTGATACCGATACTGACGGTATGCCAGAGCCTTAATTGCGGCGACAGCTAATGTTATAGCTTCCTAGGGCACCGACTAGGCCCTACACTAGCTAAATAAAAAAAGAAAGAAAAAAAAAGTTTTGCTAGTTTTTTATTTTTTTTTATTTATCCACTAAACAACAGTTGTTTTTCTTAGTGTTTTTCATGCAGCACTCCCTGCAATACCCTGCAACTCTGTGTTACAGTCATACAACGCTAAGTTCAACGCTTGAACAACAGGTGTTTATCTAGTTCAAGAGGTGGTAAATAAAAAATAAAAAACTACAAAAAACCCTGCAAAGAACTAGGAATTTAGACAAGAATTTAGAGGAAATTAGAGGATTTTAGACAGGAATTTAGAGGATTTTAGAGGAATTTAGACAGGAATCTAAAGGAATTTAGACCTAAAAATTACTAAACTTTGGAGGTCAATTTCTCATGAACTATGATAAGTTAGAACTTAGAACTTGATATTGACGGTGCTTATATAGACCTATGTTAGAGTTATAAGCACTATTAATATCAAGTTCTAACTCATCATTGTTCACGAGAAATCGACCTCCAAAAATTACTAAATTCTTCTAAATTTCTCTTTAATTGATGATGATGATGATAATTGAGGGTTAAATCCTAGATTTAGGGACGTCAAATCCCAAGCCATTAGCAAGGCTTTGAAGACAACCCAGTCTTTAAATTCCTTTAGATTCCTAGCTAAATTCCTGTCTAAATTCCTCTAAATTCCTAGGTCTTTGCAGGGTAGATAAAAAAAAAAGTTTTCTTACTTTTTTTTTTTTCTTTTTTTATCTAGTGCACGGCTTGGGCACCGATAAATCACTTATCACTTACCGGCCCCTACGTGATACAAAAAAAGAAATGGCACGGATACGTCAGATAGTTTTTGATTTGAAATTTTAAATGATAATTGAGGGTTTTGACCGTTTTGTTATGTATTTGAATCAGTTTTTATAACATTTTTATCCCTATAAAATTTCCTGTTGAAATCCTTGTTGTTTTACCTGTTACAGGTATTATATAAGCTAATATCATTGGCACGACAAAAACGCAGCATACAACCTGCCTGACGTACCGCCTTATTAAGAGGCTTACAGTTTCTCAAGCAATATGGGGATAAAATCCTTTCCACGTCTTGATTTTCATGATTAGACCACTGGCATCCGGAAGCGTGTTTGGGAGATTGACCACCAAGTGCGGCTGCACTGCTAGTGGCCCTCAAAGCTGACGCGGCTGCTGCTTACTGCTGCTTGAAATACAGTACCTTTTCACACTTCAGGCCACTGGCAGCAGGCAAAAAACAGAAAAAGAGCTCAACAAACACAGTGTCACGTCAAGCGTTTCGGGAGTCTTGAGGACGCATTTGTCGGATCTTATCAACCAGACAGCAGTGCAGTCTGTGCCTGCTGAACTTGACGGGAATCTTCTGCCCATCCGCAAAGTGCCTCCGCAATTCCGTCAGAGGGGGACTTTCCTGAAGGTTCAGGAGGAGACGGCACCTTGCAGCCCAGACCTTCACCTGCAAGCATAAAGACGCAGCAGTTTTGGTAGGCACAGCAGTCGTTGACCAAAAAGAGCAAGAAGTGCACCGCACCGGCTTTCACCAGCACACACATACACACATACACACACACACTGAGCAACGTAGAAGGAGAAAGCAGCAGCGAAGAAGAGCACTGAGAAGGAAAGAGGGGCCGGAGTTTCGTCTCATCCATCTCCATCATCGGAACACACGGTCAGAACAGCCGAAAATTCATATTGTTGAACAGACATGCCTACTTCCTTCGCACTAGCTTGACTGTATGAAAGACAGTGAGTGCACCATTTCAGCTCCCACTCACCCACCTCTTCCAGGTCTGCCTCTGCGGCCTTCCCTGGATGCACCAGGAAGGGCCTTTCGAATTTCTTCACGTGCAGCGTGTCCGAGATCGGCGTTTCTCCCAAAACCTGTTCCAGCTCCTGCTCCTCTGAAGGAGTGGGGCTGTTGAATCTCCAGAAATATGCCGCCATGCACGGCACACGGCAGCGCATTTGCACACCTGCCTCCCCCATCTCCCGGAACACTTGCACCTGCATAAACCCATGTATCTGTCTTTCTTTCTGTATGAAAGTAAATGCATGCCCCTGCATAAACCCGTGCACCAAGTTGAACACTAGGATCTGTATACAAGTGGCCAGTACATCTGAGCACATACCGAAGCATGGAAGAGGAGATCCTGGGAGGAGAGAAAGACTCCCCGTGCTACCCTCAGGAAAAACACAGAACAGCATCGGAAGAACGCGAGATTTTGGAAAAGGCAGGCAGGAAAAAAAGGACCACTCTCTGTACAATAACCTGCTGTCAAGTACTCTCTCCTGCAAGCACAACACTCCGTCACCTCTGAAAAAGCACCTCTCTGCTGTCGCTACCACAGGGCACGTAACCACAGAACATTTCCGCAGCCCCAAGCCCCCACTCGCTCACTCACTGATTGACTGACCATTTTCTGCAACCTCTCCACGGTATTGTACAAGTATTGGTTCTCACCCGGCCCCCCGTGTGTGTTAATTCTTTGGACCAGATCCCGATGGACCGAAGCCACGACCGCGAGGGCCAACTTCCCGTTCCGCAGCACCTCCAAAATGTGTGCCGCCTTCGCAGGTCGCACGATCGTCCTGTCCGCCTCCTTGCAGAGAGTCAGGAGAGAGTCCAGATCCCTCACGGCATCTTGACAGGTGCCCACGACAGTGTCACCTCTCATGTTCAATGAACCGAGTGTTTGGGGTATCGGTTTGGCGTTGTGCTCTGCGACTGCTGAGGCCACACGGGTGTCTAGCTCAGCTGCAACCTCGGCGTGCCTCTCGAGCCTTCTGTGGACGGCATCGCAGGTCTGAAAGAGAACAGAGAAGCCATGAAGAAAGACCGGGACACCTGCCCCCTCTCCCACTGGTGCACGACGAAGAAAGACGGCATCAGAAGGCACTCCCCTCTCTTTGACAAAGTCCCCCCCCCTCCCTCCCTCCTGCTCCCTCTGGAACCCGGAATACTTCTCGGTCTCCTCAACCGTCTTCTTAAACTGCTCCCACTCTTCGCGAGCCTGTACAACTTCTTCCATCGACAGGCGGGTAGGCAGTGAGGACATTTGCGGCCAGCGATCGCTCTGGGGCACTCCAAGAAGAGACTGGGAAGGCGTCGGGCTGTCTGCCTCCTTGTCGATCGGGTCGGAGGCCAAATCAATGGGCATCGGGGGCTGTGCTCCTTCCTGGTGGTTCGGCCCACTGGAGCCAGCGCTGCCATTTGAGCCATGCAGACTCTTTGACCTCCATCTTCTTCGCTCGATGCCAGAGACTGAAAAGAGTCCTCATGAGACGAAAGAAGCTCTTCTCTTCCTCTCCAGAAATCTGCAGGTGTGGAGCAAGGAAACCGGTCAGTTGATTTCTTTTCTTTCTTTCTTTCTTTCTTTCTTTCTCTCTCTCTCTCTCTTTCTCTCCTCCTCCTCCTCCTTTCATTCATTCTTTCTTTCCTTCTTTCGTTTCTTTCCTTTTTCATTCTATTTTTTTCTCTCTCCCCTTTCTTTTTTCTTTCTCTCTCTCTCTCTCTCTCTCTCTCTCTCTCTCTGCCTCTCTCTTTCTTTCGATGTTCTCTTCCTTTTTGCCTGCCTGCCTTCCCTCATTCCTTTCTTTCTTCTTTATTTCCTTTCTTTTTCGTTTTTATTTCTTGGTCCCTCTCCTCTCCTACTCGCGACCGTCCTTTCCTTCCTTCTGCCCTTCCTTAGTTCCTTCCATCTTTCTCTCTCCCCTTCCTCGGTTTCTTCCTTTGTCCGTTCCTTGTTTTGTCCTCCTCTTCTTTCCTTCCTCCTTGCTGCGTTCCATTCGTTCAGTGTTGATTATTCATTCACGCAATCACTCATTCATTCATTCATTCATTCATTCATTCATTCATTCATTCACTCGTTCATTCATTTAGTCAGGCAGTCAGACAGTTACGCAGTCAGTCAGTCAGTCAGACACTTGTTTAACTGACTCACAGACTTACATACTCACTCACTCTCTCGCGTAATCATGCACTCTCCGCGATTTGTGTTTTTCAATCGGTCCTTCACAATTCATGTCCATGTCTGCCCACCCTCCTTGCATATTCCCTGAGTTCCCATTTCAGCTGACCGACCTCCAAGAGAGATTCCGCCAGAGACCACCTACGCTCCACTTCCGTCTCCGCAGCAGCAGGTCTTGCCGGACCTCCCCCTGCGCCGCCCCCCGTCCCCTCCATACTGTCCAGCACGTACTCGAGAGAAATTTCTAGTCGCCCCTCAGTGCCGATCCGAGAGGTCTGGGAAGTCTCTTCCCTCAGAGTGACCACGTCGGGCCGAGACAGACCACACGCGAGCTGTACGGCAGGCAGCAGATGGTCTGGAGGGGGGTCTGTGATGATCGAGGAGGGAATGATGCTGCTCGTTCTGTCTCCCTTTGCCTGTGCGCGCGCGGTTTCTGTCTCACGCTTGCTCCCTCTCCCCACAGTCGGAGAATCAGACTGCGACATAGGACAACGAAACCCTTTCTCAATCATAAGTTTCGCCACTTCCTTCATGGGCACATCTGACGCGTTGTACAGGTACAAAATCTCGGTGTTGGCACCGTGCCACATGTGCAGGAGAGCGGCCAGAGACGTCATGGCTCTCTTCTCCTCCTCTTCTTTGTGTACCTCCTCCCCCCAATCCCATAGCCGCCCAAAGTCGTCGAAGAATCCCCTCTCCCAAGCCTCCACCCAAACCTTCCCAAAGTCGTTGAGAAACTGCAGAGGCGAGGGCAACCTTCCTTCCCCCCCTGCTTCCTCAGACACAGACCACCCCCCCTTCAACAGCGAGGCCACGAGAGGCCACTGCTGGCTTCGGATGCCCACAAGCAGGGGAGGCCAAGTCCTGTTCTCACCCTCCAGACTTTTCAGGAGGCACGAGCTGATACCGCGTTGCAGAAGAAACGCAGCTAGGTCTTCCATCCCCCCCCAGCACGCAAAACTAAGAACATTCCCGAGAGCGCGTCTGATTGGAATCTCACACCTTTTCCCCATCTCCCCCAACGCCCCCTTGTCTGCAAGACTTTTCAGAACCTCCAAACACGCCTGGCGCTTGTGGGCGGAAGCACACGGCCAGCGTGCAGGGAGACACGCGAGTGCCACAGGGCTGCACAGCCGCCCCTCTGCACATGGGTTCGCCCCTGCGTCTAGCAGCACTTGCACAGCGGAAGGGAACAGAAGAACAGACGCAAGGCCGAGAGGAGAGACCTCCAACTGATGCCTCGCGTCATGGAGAGCATCACTCGGGAGCTGGCTACCTCCCACCCTCGCCGTCCACTCCAAACACCCACGCTCCCTAGCGGCCTTAGCGAGACGGCCAAGGAGGGCCATCCCTCCGTCCCCGTCTCCTTCTGCCCCCATGGGCATATCTCCGGACCCTCCCTGCCACCACAGACCTCTGAGTGCATGCAACACGAAGATAAGCGAGTGGAGGGGACTCTTACCTGGGAAGGACGCCCCTTCAACCCATCCTTCTGTTTCTATTTCCCCTAAGTAGTGACCGCCGGGTGCTTCACACTGGGGCCACAGTGCGTTACCCTCCGCCTCCCACTCCATCACGTCAACCCTTGCCCCCCTGTCAAGAAGCACCCCGGCACAATCGAATTTCCTCTGGTCGATCATCAAATTCAGCAGAGGCCGCCAGACGATCCTCCAGGGAACCGCATCGTCGTCTCCATGTCCTGAACGCGCCTGGACCCACATATTGGGGTGCAGGATCTGCCTGTCCAGAAGAACGGTAAGCGTTGCCCTGTCGAGACTCTCCAACCTTCCCTGTGTGAACTCGGACGGCACTGAGGAGACTGGGTGGTCGGACAGAAGAGACAAGCACGTCCAAGCCTGCTTCTCTGCCGCCCTGCCGAACAAACAAGGCATCGTGAGGGTGAGGCCCGGAATTGCCAGCAGCTGTTTTAGTGCCTTGGCGTCGTCCCTGTCTATGCAGGACACGACCAGAGAGTGTAACCACCGTCTCTCAGACACGCCATCTCCAATGATCACCCTCCACAGTCCCCCCACCTGATCTCGAATCTTCAGGTGATCCTGCGAGAGACTGGAAAACTTCCAGAAGAGACGGACACCCAGCACGCCACTCAGGGAAAGAGCGTCCTGAACGAGGTCCGTCATTTTCTAACGCTGGTGGAATCACTGTGGATTTGCGAGCTCCGCACTAACGGCACTTCGAGGCAAATGAATCACGTTTGACGGAGCCGTCCCTGCAAAGAGAGTGGGCGAGTGTCGGTTTTGAGAGAGCACATGTCAAATTTAAATCGCACGACAAACTCACGGGTACTGCGGATCATGATGATGTCTGATATTGTCTGATCGACGTCTGTGATCGGAACTTGTGAATTTGACGTTGTGGAAAAAGAGACGGGCGAAGGGGTTTGCAAGGCCGAGCCGAGCCAATTTAACCGACCGCTTGCGCGCGATCGATATATGCATGCACGCGGCCCCGCCGCGCCCTCGCGCGCGCTGCCCTGGCCCGCCGGCCGGCCGCCGCGCTCGGCCCGCGCCAGGGTTTCGGGGAGCGCATCAATCCAAATATCAGCTATAGACCAAAACTTAGTCTATATATTAACTAAAGACTATTGTGCAGTGACTATCAATTGTTGGCAAGATATTGTGAAGTTGAGCAGCCGTGCATGCGATCGGGAGACGGCGCGCGTCGGGACTGACATGCCCTGGCCGGGCCTGGGACGCATGGCTCACGTGGATCCATGTTGCAGAGTCGAATCAATTGTATCCGATTGATCATTTAACATTGACTGACCTTTACACAGAAGTCGGAATCAGCCGATCATTTCGACTTCCTTGACTGACAGACTTTCCTATGAAGTAGATGTCCCTTCCCTGATCGTAACCTAAGCCTTCTATATTCTACATTTGCTGCCCCCAGGCGCGCACGGTCCGTCGGATTTCCTTTTCTCTTCCGTCAATTCCAGAAATGTCGTCTCCTTCGCATTCTGTGTTGTCTGGTCTTGGTCGCTTCGACCATACTCCAGAGGAGCCGAAGTATGTCATCCTTAAGGTTGAGTGGGTGACTGCTATCCAGAACAGGGGTGAAATGAAGACATGGGCCACTGCCTTTGGCTGGAACGCCAAACTCCACCTGTCGGAAAAGGCGATTCCAGACAAGGAAACGAGGATTGCGGCTTGGTCTGCGGCTCTCCACACAGGAGCTTCGAAGGGAAAGTTCCACAAGATGACTCACGACTTGGACAAGCTGGAACACAAGGGCTTCGAAGGACCAGAACACTTTAAAAAAATAAAGAGTGAGTATGGAAAGGAGCAGGCGATTGAGCTGCAGAAGGAGAAGAAAAAGTTTCGCGCCCTTAAGAAACGTGAAGCTGAGGAGCTGATCGATGCTTCTAACTGGATGGATGGGCAGATCCTCTCCTGCGAGAAGGCTGGCTACGTTCCCCCCGAACCCGAGAAGAAGGAGGTCCTTGAGAACCTCATGACCAACGATGAGTTCGAAGGAGTCATCACCGCCACTGCCCTCGCCCAGATCGTGATTTCTGCAATTAAGCAGAAAGCAGCAGAGGCGGAGGGCAAACCAGTCTCCCCCGAGGATGAGGATTCCAAGTTTGACTACGACAACCTCTCCTATGCCCTTCTGCAAAAGATCGCCCGCAATGTTGGGTTGATGCAGAAGCTTCGTGCCATCAGACGGAGGAAGGTGAGAGGCAGGGGGAGATGGAGACAGCCTCGCGAGGACAGGGAGGTCGCCAACTCTACTTAGGACCGCAAGCCCCAGCAGCCCCGCAGCAGAAGCCAGTCCAGACAGCCTGAATCCCGCAGCGAGTCCAGCAGCGGGAAGGCCCCCAGGTACAAGGACTGCGGGTACACTCTCCCACACAGAGGCGAGGACAACAAGTGCCCCGCTGTTGGCGTCATATGCAAGGAGTGCGGAGAGAAGGATCACTTCGCTTCCATCTGCCCTAATAAGAAGAAGGATGGGAAGAAGGGGGGCAAGAGGGGCAAGGGGCAGAAGAAGGGTTTTTAACCGTGTCGGACCGCTCGGATGGAGACGCCACCAGAGCTGGGAGGGCGAGTGTTCCTTCAGTGTCGGTACAGTCTGGAGGGAGTCAACGGAAGAAAGCAGGAGCGGCAGCCATTCACAACTGGGATCTTCCACATGTCAGCCCTCATATCGATTCAATGTGCACTTTGTCTCTTTTCTCTTCTGACATGGATGAACATGCAGTGAGGGAATGGAAAGAAAAGAAAGTATATGGCATTGGAAGGTCGGATGCAACGCTTGAGACAGAGCTGATGAAAGAGTATCGTCTCCCTGCCTTTGATGTCGAAAGAGGTAAATGGAGGAATGCATGTGAAGTTGCCGCTTTCTCCTCTGATGTCGTTCACTCTCTTTTGTCTTCCCACGTCAAGAAAGTGAGTTTGGAGGAAGGCAGTGGTATTGTGTATCTGACTGACAAGAATGGAGAAAAGTTTTCTGCGCTTATTGAATCCTTTGGGGGGTTGCCAGTCCTTGTTATGAAGGAAGGGCAGGAAGAAATGTCTCGTGTCTGGGAGTCTGCTCACCCGGCAAAAGCAAAGCGGAAAGCACCCCGCCGAGTCCGTTTTGCTGAGCCATTGGTGACAGATACTTTCCTCTTTGAAAAAGAGAATGGAAACAAAAAGATAAAAAAGCCCAAAAGGGCAAAAAAAGAGAAGACAAGCTAAAGGCTTAGAGAGTTTGAGAACGGAAAAGAGAATGAAAACGCAGATAGTGATGCAGATAGGAAGGAGAAGAAAGGATAGAAGGTTTCTTTTCTAGAAAAGGCAGAGGAAAGGAAGCGTCTTTTGCATCTTTTGCATCACCAATATTCTCATACGAGTGGGAAGCGTCCCTTTTCTACCTTGATCGAGAAAGGAATGGATGTCTCTTTGCATGAGTGCAATGATGTGCATGATGAATGTCCTGCGTGTGCCTTCATGAATGCTTATACGTGGAAGGTGCCTCGCTCTTCTTCTAATCGTGTCTCTGCTCCTCAGTCTTTCAATGACATCGTTTTTCATGATCTGTTCAAATCGAAGTACGGGGGGGCAGGGGGGTTCATTTGGGTATCTGTTTTTGTTGATGGAGCGACAAGAAAGATCGATTTGCTGCCACTGAAACACAAGTGGCAGGCGGTCATGCATCTCATTGTGTGGACGCGGAAGTACAAGAAGTTGAGGAAAGGAAAGCCGAAAGTCGTGTGCTCTGACAATGGAGGTGAATTTACTGCCCGCTCGTATGAACGGTTTTGCAGGCAGGAAGGCATCCATCATGAGTTTGGGGCACCTTACACTCCCGAATCCCAAGGTCGAGTGGAGAGGGTGAACGCTTCAGTGAAGGCCCTCGTTTGGAAGTTCTTTTTGTCTCTCTGTCTTCCGTCCTTTTTTTGGCCTTTCTTCCTGCAGGGTGTTGCATAGCAGTTGAACGCGACTGTGCATTCAGCGACAGGTCTTTCCCCAGATGTTGCTGTGTTTGGAAAGGGCTCTGCAGGGGTGTCTCCGGTAACTGTTGGGGACCAAGTGCGCTTTGTTGATAGGGTGCCAGGGCATGTGCAGGGATGGGAGCTAAGGGGGGAGGTTGGGTTTTTTGGGGGTGTTCTCTCGACGAAGGTTGTTTCTGTTGTATGCAACCGCAAGGGTAGATGGGTGGGGGTGCGACTCCATCCGTCTTAGGTCCATCTCCATCGGTGGGTGGGGGAAGAAGGAGCCGATTGCCTTCCTCGTCAGCAGCAGCAGTCCCACAGTTCAGATGATGAGGAGACGGACGTCCCCAGTTCCGATGACGATGATGATGGGTCCGATTTTGACATGGAGCTCCCTATCTGACGCACTGCGGTGCAAAGACGGGGGGTATCTGTGTTCATGGAGTCCTTTGACGAGGATGGAGACGTTTCTGGGGATGGAGCTGAGCCAACAGCGCCCCTGAATGAAGGAGACGGTTCGGGCCCGCCAGTAGAGTTGTCAGAACGAAAGAAGGGGGTGATAGCACGAAGAGCAGGGGGTGCCTGGTTTCCCGTACAAGTGATGAGGGAGGGAAAGAGGCACATTGACGTGGCTGTTCTTCAACAAAGCCCCCAAACAGGACAGTGGAAGCCATCTTGTTTAGAGGAGATCGATGACTGCAAGGGTGATGAAGTGGCTGCCCACTTCCAGTTTAGGGAGGGAATGCAGATCCCTGCCGAGGCGATTGCATGCGTTCATGGTGGGGGAGAAGGAACGAGTGGAGATTTCCCAGAGGAGGGGGGAAGGGCGTCTGACTCAACCGCCTGGGACCCTTCTATGGAAGCAGAAGAAGACGCCATTTAGTATTCCGACATTCTGGACTCTGATTTTGTGCACAGCGATGATGACGATTCGCTCTTCGGAGTGAATGCCCTTGCTCTAGATGCTTCCACCGGTGGTCAGCTCGGTTCCACCGGTGAGGGGGGTATGGGAAGAGCAAGTGAGGAAGTCGAGCAGCTAGAGTTTGTTGGGTTTTGTCGTCTGAAACGGAAAGCGTGCAGAGAAAAGATGAGAGCCTTTAGAGTGAAGAGGCAGCGGATGGCTGAGCGGGAGGCAGGAGAGCGTTTTGACAAAGCGCTTTCTCTTGTTTTACGAGTGTAGAAAGCCGCAGCTGCCCACAAGCTCGTGTCTCGAGAAGAAAACTTGATAAAAGGGCACGTTGAGGCAACAGCAGAAAAGATTCGTCAGGGACTCTTCAAGGAGAGTGACAAAAAGGAATTCTGTAGGTGGAAGGACTGCTTTGTTTTTGTGCTCGATTCTGCGATGGAGGCAAGTGAGGCAAGAGCAAAAGGAAAGAAACCACTGACACTCCAGGTTGTGCACACATAGAAATTGAAGAATAGAGAGAGGGTAGCCAAGAGTAGACTTGTCGTCAGGGGGTTTGAGGATAGAAAGAAGTTTGTGGAAACGTATTCGGGGACTGCCAATTCCGGGCTTGTGAGGGCCTCCATTGTATGGGCTCTGACGAGAGAGTTGAAAGCAGCCAAGTCGGATGTCTCCACTGCATTCTTGCAGTGCCCCTATGAGGACGAGGACATTTGGTTGTCTCTCCCCTCTGACCTTCCTTTCTATATCATCCTAGAGCTGCGAACAGGTCTTGTGGTGAAAATCTAAAGGGCTGCCTACGGGTTGAAGGACGCTCCCAGAAGGTATACGAAGTTCTTCAAAGAAGTCGTGGCAGTGAAGGAGGGATGGGCAGAGATAGCAGAAAGCATTCTTGTCAAGAGAGACAGAAAGAGGGATGCGTATGGTCTTCTGTTAATGCATGTCGATGACTTGTTTCTCTTTGCGTCAGATACATGTAGAGAAGTCAGAAAGTTGCAGAAGCACATTCAGATGGATGATCTGAAGGTGATGGATGATGGTGAGTTGCATGCGTACACAGGTATGTCTGTGCACATGGTTGGTTCCACCATGTTATAGGATCAGGGTCAGTATGCTGCGTCTCTTGTTTTGGGAGGGGAGGGAGAGATAAAGAAAGCAGTCAAGCTGACAGACAAAGATCTCCTTGTGTCAGCAGACGAAGAGATCGACATGTCTCTTCAAGAGCAGCATCAAGAGAAAGTCGGGAAGCTTGATTGGTTGATGAAGAGTCAGCCGCATCTTTCTTTCCTATTTTCTGCTCTCTCGAAGAACAACTCTCGTCCGTCTGCTCGTTCCCTTCGTGCGGTTGACAAGGTACTTGCTTATGCTCAGCAGATGTATCATGCTCTTGAGTTGAAGGGATTGAAGGAAAAAGAGTATCCTGTCTTGGTGGGGTGGGTCGATGCATCCTACAAGTTGTCAGAGAAGACAGGAAGGAAGGGACTTGAATTCCAGATTGTGAGTCAGTCTGCCTTAAAGGATCTTTGTGTGCTTGGGTACGTGAATACAGTTGCATAGAGGTCGAAAGGAGAAGGTAGGAAGCTTGGAGTACCACTGCAGCTAAGCTTCTGGCTCTGAGAGATGGATGCAAGGAAGCATACTGGTACTATGTGTAACAGGGATTTATTAAAGAAGCTGTTCGGGTATGAGATTCCTGTCATAATGGTGAGTGATTCTCAGCCACTCATGTTTCAACTCGCGAGTGGCCAGTCCATGAGTGAGCCTCGATTTCAGGGGGAGCTTGATTACACTCGTAAAATGATCAAAAAGTTGAACGCGAATGTGAAGTGGGTGCCCACAGGATCTCAGCATGCCGGCAGACAGACTAAATTCCTACATGTATGACTTGTCTGCTCTGCCTCTTGCATGGATTGATTCATGTGTTCGATGTATGCCAATCCATGGGGGGTGATTGTAAAGTTGAGCAGGCGTGCATGCGATCGGGAGACGGCGCGCGTTGGGACCGACATGCCCTGGCCGGGCCCGGGACGCATGGCTCACATGGATCCATGTTGCAGAGTCGAATCAATTGTATCCAATTAATCGTTTAAGATTGACTGACCTTTACACAGAAGTCGGAATCAGCCGATCATTCCGACTTCCTTGACTGACAGACTTTCCTATGAAGTAGATGTCCCTTCCCTGATCGTAACCTAAGCCTCCTATATTCTACAGATATTTAGAAGGTCTGATAGTATATATGCAAACGTACAGATAATTGTAAGTCATACAGGTCTGTCAAATTGATTAGCTAAATTGATTTGGATGCGGGTGCTTAAATTGTAAATCGATTCTATCAGTCGATCGATCGATTCAATCGAATATACAAATTCGATTCTGTATTGCATACAACGAGAACGGGAATTGAATATGATGAGACGGTATTGTTGCACTGTTGTTTCACGCATACGTAATACGATGCATGAACATTCTTAAGACTACAGCATGTCCGGAAATACGTGAACGCATGCATGCACACCGATACAGATAGACGGGAGCCACGCGCAGAACTGTTCAAATATCATACATGGCCAATAGGGCGCCACAGCATGCACACGGCCTATAGGGCATCACAGCAAAAGAAGTCTCGGCTCAACAGATCGCCCCCCGAGTGTTGTTGCAATGATACGAGTAATGCTTGACTGACATTCATGATACAGACAGACACAATAGATGCACATGCAAGACAGGCTTACTTCACTGAAGTATTAACGACTAAAGGATGACCAAAGGCTTTCAATCTTTGGTGAAGGACCAGATCAATCACAACAACAAACAAGGAAACGAAGCTTGCGAGAAAGAATCGAACAACAAGCATGAAATTGCATGAAATGCTTTCATTCACTTTCTTGTTATATGGGAGTAAGAGTGAAATGAAGAGAAGAAAAAGAAAAGAACAGAATCATGAAGACATGCAAAGAGGACGATGGAGAAAAAGAAACACACAAACAAAGAACGCTCAATCACTGTTAGCTTGCCCTTTCTTCTTTAATTCTTCTTTCAATTCACAGTCTCACTTGGACAGAAGACACTTCGTCATTCTATTTGCTCTCATCTCGTCTGTCCTGAACTCTGCATTCATTTCCTTTCTGCATTGTAGCACAAACTCAAGCATGCCTTGCTGACTGGGATCAGAACAGGCACGATCAGAGACCAGCTGTGCAAGCAGAGGTTAAGAGTCAAGAATGAACTGAACTGTTGGCTTTGCTTTCCATATCCTCTCTACAAAATAAAAGTACTCAAAGGCAGCTTTCACCACATCGCGCAGAGCAATCAGTTCAGCCGAAGTTGTTGAGCTGACTTTCTCCAACAAACATATCTGTGCAGAATATTCTCTGAGAGAAAAAGATGCACCTGACCAGACGTGAAAGAGAGGGACCGACAATAGATGGACGAAGACAAGAGGCTTCACATGAAGCTGTGCATATACAATCACAAAACAAAGGGTGTCAATCAATCGGTCAGTCAGTTTGGTATTGAATTGTGAAAGGAACGAGAATGCGAATGCGGCGAGGCAGGCAGAGTACAACACACCTATCCTAACTTGCCGATCTATGACTGATACTGAGAGACAAGCGAGGGATTGACAGATTTATTGAGAGAGGGAGGGAAAAAATCAGACCTGCGAAGAGCTCTCTTTCCTTTATCCCCCAGCTCCGTCAGACATTCCAGCGCTTTAAGGTAATCAGTCTGGTTGATGATCAGCGTGTCATTGATGATTCTGACAGCCTGTCCGACGTAGGTATGTGGAGCACCATCACTGAGCAGCTCGGGAGGGTCCATGTCTACTTCCTTCCTGATAGCATAGAAAATGCCCATCGGATCCTTTCCCCATGCCCAGAGATCATCGATGTACATGATCAGAATGGTATCGATCTCTGCTGAAGGATCTCTGCGAATGAGGATAGACTCGCTTGCCTCCTTGAAACCAAACTTCTTCGCCTTGGACTTAAACCACTTGGTGTAGATGCATGGACTCTACTTCAATCCGTAGAGGGCGTTGTTAGCACTTGCAATCGCCCTCGGCATGTACTTCGGAATCTCTTCAGTCATGACAGCGGGAATCTTGGTGGGGAGCTTGACGTAGACTTTCTTTCCCATATCCATGGGGGCTTGTAAGAAAGCTGTGGACACGTCAGACTTAGTGCACGCGAAAGAGTTGCTAAGGGCATAAATGATGGCTGCTCTGACAAGGCCAGGATCGGGAGTGCCAGAGAAGGTCTCGATCACCGTGGAGTCTCGATGACCCATGACAACGAGGCGTGCTTTAGGAACTCGGCGGTTGCCCTTGAGCTTCCACGTCAGGACAAAGCGCATCGGAATGGCCTTGTCAAAGTCAGGAAGCATCTCTCCTTTCTGCATGACGTAGATGGCAAGGTTCTTTTTATACTTATGCATCTCAGTGAGGATTAACTCATCGAATAATTCAAATCACCCTTTGCTATCTCCTCTTTGGTCGCAGATACGTGACCTTTTGGGACTTTGACTGCCCAAGCGGAGGCAGCCATCTCAACAAGCTTGCAGAGGTCAGTAATCTTCACTTCCCTTTCCTCATTTGGAGGGAAGATCCAGTCCCTATCGACCACCTCTGGCTCATCCACATATTTGTTTGCAGATGGAGCGGTTTCAAAAGGAGAGACATTTATTTCCCCGCCTTCTGAAGCCGCGAAGGGCTCAGAGGTGGGTAGATGGAGAGGAGGCTCACCGTCCTCAAGAGGGAAAGAAGATGAAATATTTCCTTTCGGCAGATAAACAATTTCTCCTCGCTTCCATCCTTTCATTCCGTTAAGCTTTGTCAAGAAAGAGACATCAACGGATACACGCATGACTCGAACAAGAATAGCAGGGAAAGTGGGACCTCCACGCTCAAAAGAAGCAAAGACACCGACACCTGGCTGAAGCTCAATCGATGTCTGTTCTTCATTTCTGTGTGCACGTGACTCATCTTCCTGTGGACTATCACCACTGACAACCTCCGTTGACACAGGGACAGACGGTAGTGGAAGCAGATGAGAGGTAGCAGAGGAGTGAACAGAACAAACGTAGCAAGGATGCAGACACAAAGCTGTCCATCTGTTTTCTCTTTTCACAAGAACAGAACAGGAAGACTCATTCCATTTGCCCCCGAAAATGCCCACTTCACCCCTTGGAAACAATGATTTCGTTCGAGGCTTTGGATCAAAAGCAAGCACAGGCATGCCAACGAGAAGTGAGTGTATGGGGGGAGGACGGCCATAGACAGCTTTGAACGGTGACTCACCCAACACTGAATGTACAGTGGTGTTCAGAGCATAGCACACACCCAGAAGGAGTGTGGGCCAGGCAGAATGAGGGAACTTATACTGATTGAACAACTTTTTCATCACTTTCTTGATCTCTCTGTTGGCTCTCTTAACGATGCCCTGAACTGCCGGAGTATACGCGGGCCCAGTCAGATGTGTGATGCCTCGTTTTCGACAGAACTTCTTATACTCGTGGTTGACAAACTCCCCACCATTGTCTATGCAGACATAGGTGGGCGCCCCCCACTTGGTAGCCGAGGCAATGAGGTGATCGAGGGCGGCATCCTTGGTAGTGAATGCTATGAAAGACTTGAAGCGCTTGCTGCTGTCAACGATAACAGACAGGTAGACGAATCCACCTATCCCTTTGTCGTACATCTCCGTCAAGTCCTGAAAGATCTTATAGTTAAAGGGATGCTTGTTCTGCTCAGAGTCGTCTCAACTCCTAATCTATCGCTTCACCGCATTGACTACAGGACAGACTGGACACGCATGCACAGCCTCCTCATAGTCACTCTCCTTGCCGATGTCGTACTCCCTTTCCTTGAGGGTGCGATACATGGCTTGAGCAGAAGGATGACCAAGGAACTTATGAATCTCGGAGAGGGTGTGCTGAGAGAGATCGGGCTCCTCTCTCTGTGCGTTGACTTCAGAAGCACCCTGCTTTGTCTGCTTAGAGTCCGTATTCTCTGTGTTCGATTCGTTGTTGTCTGCCTCGTTCTCATGAGCAGAATCAATAACAAAAGACTGTCGCTGACTCAGCTCTTCAGTATGTCAGTGTAGAAGAGCACGGAGATGAGCTCTGTCTGCATCAACATTGCGGTTGGGGACCCACATGGGGAATACGGTGAGTCCGTTGATGATAGGGCCTCTTAAAGGTTTAGAGAAACCGGGAATGGTCTTGACAGGGATGACAAAGTGGTCGGCGTTCTTACAGTATCCAACAGGCGCAGGGACAAGAGCTCTGCGTCCGTCACCCTTGATCATGGCTCCTTTCCACACTGTGTAGACGGACCGGCCTGTTACGTCCATGGTAGGAATGGTGAGAACAACGTCCTCGTAAGTGGTCAGCTTGCCTTTCTTCTTGCCACTGAGGGTCTCTGCGGTGTTGAGCGATGTCGGACCGGCAGGCAGCCGACCAGTGGTTCTTCTTGCCGCAGTTGTTGCACTTATTGTCCGGTTTGACCTGGCACTCATGAGGCTGAGTCCAGTTGCAACGGTAGCATCTCTTCTCGTTGTCCTCCTCCCTGACCTTGTCGGTGGGGAAGCGGTTTGGTCGGGACTTTGACTTAGTCTCTCCCTGCAAACCACGACGACGACGATGATCTGCAACACCAGCCATCTGCCCCTGCTGTGCGGGCGGCTGTGGAGAAGAAGAAGCCGAACTCAAGATAGACTCCTGCTTTACGAGCACATCGAGACGGTCAAAGATACTGGCAATATCCTTAGCAGCGAGGCCATCAAGTAGTCTGTGCTTGTACTTATCGGCAACGGAAGCAACCAAGGTAAGAAATCGGTCGGTGTCACTGGGGTTGTAGTTGACTTCCTTACAGTCGCGCATCAGTTGCTTCTAGGCCTCCACGTGTTGATGGAGGTTGTGGTTGTAATGTTGCCTGAAGGCCTTGAAACGCTTCTGCACGTCGAGGCGCCTTTTGGTAATATCCGGCAGGTAATGTTTTTGCAAGGCATTAAGGATCTCTTTACGTGCAGCGGGAGCATCAGGGTCAGTTACAACTGACTTAATAACCTCCATGAACTTGGCGTTCGGCCCTCCAGCAGTGTCTGCGTAGATGATGAGGCCGAGCTCTACCTGCTTCTTCATGGGCGCATCGGTGAACGTCATCGTTGCTGAGTTTAACATGATCTCAAGAACCTTCTTCCAGGATTAGAAGCATCCCTTTCCATAGAAAAAGAAGAGAGAGATGCTTTGGAATGGAAGGTTGGAGGAGTACCGATTTGCTATGGTGTTGCGCAACAGTTGGAAGGTCAACAAAGGAAGGAGAAAGGAATTAAAGGTCTGCACACACTGATATATTAACTAAAGACTGTTGTGCAGTGACTATCAATTGTTGGCAAGATATTTAGAAGGTCTGATAGTATATATGCAAACGTACAGACACTTACAAATCATACAAGTCTATCAAATCGATTGGCTAAATTGATTTGGATGCACGTGCTTAAATTGTAAATCGATTCTGTCAGTCGATCGATCGATTCAATCGAATATACAAATTCAATTCTATATTGCATACAACGAGAACAGAAATTGAATACGATGAGACGACATTGTTGCACTGTTGTTTCACGCATGCACGATACGATGCATGAACATTCTCAAGGCTATGGCATGTCCAGAAATATGCAAACATATGCATACACACCGATACAGATGGACGGGGGCCACGCATAGAACCGTTCAGATATTGTGCACGGCCAATAGGGCGCCACAGTATGCACATGGCCTATAGAGCGTCACAGCAAAAGAAGTCTCAACAGTAGTTAGTCTTCTCACCTAGTCTTCTCACACAATCGGAATCAGACTGTTCCAGCCAATCTAAACCATTTTCAGTAAATTTCAGACATCTTTTTGTATCTTTTTGCAACAAAATATTGACAACAAGTAAACTAAAGTTTACTAAATTTACTTAAATTCACCATAGAAGCGAGATCAATGGTACTTAATGGTACTTTCCTATACTTTTCTAGCTACCCCAGTATTTTTTAAGTTTAAATTTGAAGTACTTTATCTAAAGTTGAGCAGGCATGCATGCGATCAGAGACGCGCGCCGGGACCAACATGCCCTGGCCAGGCCCGAGACGCGTGGTTCAGTCGGATTCATGTTGCAGAGTCGAATCAATTGCATCCAATTGATTATTTAAGATTGATTGACCTTTATACAGAAGTCGGAATCCGCCGATCATTCCGACTTCCTTGACTGACAGACTTTCCTATGAAGTAGATGTCCCTTCATGGCCTGAGTCTATAGCCTCCTATATATTTTATATTTGCTGTTCCCACTGGCAGGCAGGGCCCATCCGTCGCTTCGTTCCGCTCTTTTTCTTTCTATTGGTCGGATGTCCTCTCCTCGTCATTCGCTGTTATTGGGTATGGACAGATTCAAAACAGCGGGCAAGCCCAAGTATGTTATCCTTAAAGTGGAGTGGGTCACATCTAGTCATGTCGATTGAAAACCGTGGCCAGATGAAGACTTAGGGCATCGCTTTTGGCTAGAACGCTGATCCCCATCTCACGGAGAAAGCGATTCCAGAATATTCCAGACAAAGACGTTCGGATGAAGGCCTGGAGTGCTGCTCTATATATAGGCGCTAGTACAGGCGCCTCCAAGGGCAAGTTCCACGGAATGACCATAGACCTCGACAAGTTTGAGTCCAAAGGGTATGAAGGACCCGCTCTATTCGAGAAGATCAAGGCAGAGTACGAGAAAGAAGAGGCGATCGAGCAACAGAAAGAGAAGGAGAAGCTTCAGACCATGGAGAGACGAGAAGATGAAGAACTGATCGATGCCTCAAACAGGATGGATGGTCAGCTCCTCTCCTGCGAGAAGGCTGGCTACATGCCCCCCAAACCCGAGAAGAAAAAAGTTCTTAAGTATCTTAATAATATGTCTAAAGACGAGTTTGAAGGAGTCGTCACTGCTGCTGCTCTCGCACAGATCGTCATATCTGCCATAGAGCAGAAAGCAGCAGAGGCAGAGGGCAGAGACGTCTCCCCCAACGATGAAGATTCGAAGTTCGATTACGATAACCTCTCCTAGTATGCCCTTCTGCGGAAGATTGCCCGGAACGTTGGGTTAATGCAGAAGCTCCGTGCGATTCAACAGAGGAAGGTGAGAGGCAGGGGGAGAGGGAGACAGCCTCGTAAGAACAGGGAGGTTGCCAACTCTACTTAAGACTGCAAACCCCAGCAGCCCCGCAGTAGAAGTTAGTCCAGACAGCCCGAGTCCCGCAGCAAGTCCAGCAGTGGGAAGGCCCCCAAGTGCAAGGACTGCAGGACCCCTGATATACCCTCCCGCACAGAGGCGAGGACAACAAGTGCCCCGCTGTCTACACCAAGTGCAAGGAGTGTGGAGAGACGGATCACTTCCTAGATCACTTTGCTTTCGTCTGCTCTGATAAGACGAAGGATGGGAAGAAGAGGGGTAAGGGGCAGAAGGAGGGTTTCTGACCGTGTCGGACCGCTTGGATGGAGACGCCACCAGAGCTGGGGGGGCAAGTGTTTCTTCAGTGTTGGTGCAGTCTGGAGGGAGTCAGCGGGAGAAAGCGGGGGCGGCAGCCATTCGTAACTGGGATCTTCCACCTGTCAGCCCTCATATCGATTCAATGTGCACTTTGTCTCTTTTCTCTTCTGATATAGATGAATATGCAGTGAGGGAATGGAAAGAAAAGAATAGCTATATAGAAAAGAAAGTGTATGACATTGCAAGGTCGGATGCAACGCTTGAGACAGAGCTGATGAAAGAGCATCGTTTCCCTGCCTTTGATGTTGAAAGAGGTGAATGGAGGAATGCACGTGAAGTTGCCACTTTCTCCCCTGATGTCGTTCACTCTTTTTTGTCTGCTCATATCAAGAAAATGAGTTTGAAGGAAGGCAGTGGTGTTATGCATCTGACTGACGAGAACGGAGAAAAGTTTCCTGCGCTTGTTGAATCCTTTGGGGGGTTGCCAGTCCTCGTTATGAAGGAAGGGCAGGAAGAAATGTCTCGTGTCTGGGAGTCTGCTCACCCAGCGAAAGTAAAGCAGAAGGCACATCGCCAAGTCCGTTTTGCTGAGCCATTGGTGACAGATACTTTCCTCTTTGAAAAAGAGAATGGAAACAAAAAGATAAAAAAGCCCAAAAGGGCAAAAAAAGAGAAGACAAGCTAAAGGCTTAGAGAGTTTGAGAACGGAAAAGAGAATGAAAACGCAGATAGTGATGCAGATAGGAAGGAGAAGGAAGGATAGAAGGTTTCTTTTCTAGAAAAGGCAGAGGAAAGGAAGCGTCTTTTGCATCTCTTGCATCACCAATATTCTCATGCGAGTGAGAAGCGTCGCTTTTCTACCTTGATCGAGAAAGGAATGGATGTCTCTTTGCATGAGTGCAATGATGTGCATGATGAATGTTCTGCATGTGCCTTCATGAATGCTCGTACATGGAAGGTGCCTCGCTCTTCTTCTAATCGTGTCTCTGCTCCCCAGTCTTTCAATGACATCGTTTTTCATGATCTGTTCAAATCGAAGTGCAGGGGGGCAGGGGGGTTCGTTTGGGTATCTGTTCTTGTTGATAGCACAACAAGGAAAATAGATTTGCTGCCGCTGAAACATAAGTGGCAGGCGGTTACGTATTTCATTACGTGGATACGAAAGTACGAGAAGTTAGGGAAAGGAAAGCCAAAAGTCGTTTGTTCAGATAACGGAGGTGAATTCATTGCACGTTCGTATGATCGAGCATTTTTGTAGACAGGAAGCTTAGAGATTCATCATGAGTTCAGTACCCCTTACACTCCTGAGTCTCAAGGAAGAGTCGAGAGAGTGAATGCGTCTGTCAAGGCTCTCTTCTGCAAGTTGTTTCTCTCTTTCCGCATTCCTACCTATCTATAGCCGTTCTTTCTGCAGGGTCTTGCACAGCAGCTCAACTTAACTGTGCATTCAGCAACAGGTGTCTCTCCTGATGTCACTGTGTTTGGGAAGGGCTCTGCAGGGGTGTCTCCAGTAACTGTCGGGGACCAAGTACGCTTTGTTGATAGGGTGCTAGGGCATATGTAGGGATGGGAGCCAAGGGGGGAGGTTGGGGTTTTTGGGGGTGTTCTCACGATGAAGGTTGTTTCTGTTGTATGCAACTGCAAGGGTAGATGGATGGGGGTGCGACTCTATCCGTCTCAGGTCCATCTTCATCAGTGGGTAGGGGAAGAAGGAGCCGATTGCCTTCCTCATCAGCAGCAGCAGTCCCACCGTTTTGATGATGAGGAGACGGACGTCCCCAGTTTCGACGATGATGACGATGGGTCTGATTTTGATATGGAGCTCCCTGTCCGACGCACTGTGGTGCAAGGACGGGGGGTGTTTATGTCCATGGAGTCCTTTGATGAGGATGGAGACGTTTCTGGGGGTGAAGCTGAGCCAAGAGCGCCCCTGAATGAAAGAGACGGTTCGGGCCCGCCAGTAGAGTCGTCAAAACGAAAGAAAGGGGTGATAACACGAAGAGCAGGGGGTGTCTGGTTTCCTGCACAAGTCATGAGGGAGAGAAAGAAGCGCATTGACGTGGCTGTTCTTCAACACAGCCCCCAAACAGGACAGTGGAAGCCGTCTCATTTAGAAGAGATCGATGACCACAAGGGTGATGAAGTGGCTGCCCACTTCCAGTTTGGGGAGGGAATGCAGATCCCTGCCGAGGCGCTCACACGTGTTCATTGCAGTTCATTGCGGGGGAGATGGAGCCAGTGGAGATTTCCTAGAAGAGGGGGGAAGGGCATCTGACTCAGCTGCCTGGGACCCTTCTGTGGAAGCAAAAAAAGACGCCATTCAGCATCCCGACATTCCGGACTCTGACTTTATTCACAGCGATGATGACGATTCGCTCTTCGGAGTGAATGCCCTTGCTCTAGATGCTTCCACCGGTTGTCAGTTTCATTCCACCGGTGAGGGGTGTATGGGAGGAGCAAGTGAGGAAGTCGAGCAGCCAGAGTTTGTTGGGTTTTATCGTCTGAAAAGGAAAGTACGCAGAGAAAAGATGAGAGCCTTTAGAGAGAAGAGGTGGCGGGTGGCTGAGCAAAGCGCTTTCTCTTGTTCTGTATATGCAAAAAGCCGCTGCTGCGCGTACTAAGCTCATGTCTCGAGAAGAAAATTCAATGAAAGGGCACGTGGAGGCAACAACAGAAGAGATTCGTCAGGGACTCTTCAAGGAGAGTGACAAAAAGGAATTCTATAAATGGTAGGACTGCTTTGTCTTTGTGTTTGATTCTACGATGGAGGTAAGTGAGGCAAGAGCGAAAGGAAAGAAACCACTGACACTCCAGATTGTGCGAACATGGAAATTAAAGAATGCAGAGAGAGTGCCTAAGAGTAGACTTATCGTCAGGGGGTTTGAGGACAAAAAAAAGTTTGTGGAGACATATTTAGGGACTGCTGATTCCAGACTTGTGAGGGCTTCAATTGTTTGGGCTCTGATGAGGGGGTTGAGGGCAGCTAAGTCAGATGTCTCCACAGCCTTCTTGCAGTATCCCTATGAGGACAAGGACATTTCAAATTGGTTATCTCTCCCCTCAGATCTGCCTTTCCATGTCATTCCCCAGCTGAGAACAGGCCTTGTGGTCAAGATTCAAAGGGCTGCATACGGGTTAAAAGATGCTCCGAGAAAATATACCAACTTGTCACCAAGTTCTTCAAAGAAGTCGTGGAAACGAAAGAAAGATGAGTGGAAATCCCAGAAAGCATTCTTATGAAGAGAGACAGCAAGAAGGATGCGTGTGGTCTTCTGTTAATGCATGTGGATGACTTATTTCTCTTTGCATCAGATGCATGTGGAGAAGTCAGAAAGTTGCAGAAGCACATTCAGACGGATGATCTGGAGGTGATGGATGATGGTGAGTTGCATGCGTACACAGGTATATCTGTACGCATGGTTGGTTCTACCATGTTGTCGGACCAGGGTCAGTATGCTGTGTCTCTTGTTCCAGGAGGGGGGTCACCGTGGGAGAGATAAAGAAAGCAGTCAGGCTGACAGACAAAGATCTTCTTGTGTCAGCAGATGAATAAATAGACATGTCTCTTCTGGAGGAGCATCAAGAGAAAGTCGGGAAGCTGGGTTAGTTGGTGAAGAGTCAGCCGCATCTTTTTTTCCTTTTTTCTGCTCTCTTGAAGAACAACTCTCATCTGTCTGCTTGTTCTCTTCATGTGGTTGATAAAGCACGTACTTGTTTATGCTCAGCAGACGCATCGTGCTCTTGAGTTAAAAGGATTGAAGGAAGAAGAACAACCTATCTTGGTGGGGTGGGTCGATGCATCCTACAAGTTGTCAGAGAAGACAGGAAGGAAGGGACTTGAATTTCAGATTGTGAGTTAGTCTGCCTTGAGGGACCTTTGTGCGCTTAAGTATGTGAATATGGTTATATGGAGGTCGAAAGGAGAAGGCAAGAAGCTTGGCAGTACGACTGCAGCTAAGCTTCTGGCTTTGAGAGATGGATGCAAAGAAGCATACCGGTACAGGGATTTATTGAAAAAGCTGTTCGGATATGAGATTCCTGTCATGATGGTGAGTGATTCTCAGCCACTTATATTTCAACTCGCGAGTAGCCAGTCTATGAGTGAGCCTTGATTTTAGGGGGAGCTTGATTACACTCGTGAAATGATCAAAGAGTTGAATACCAATGTGAAGTAGGTGCCTACAGGATCTCAATATGCTGACAGATAGACTAAATTCCCGCATGTATGACTTGTTTGCTCTGCTTCTTACATGGATTGATTCATGTGCTTGATGTATGCCAATCCATGGGGGGTGATTATGAAGTTGAGCAGGCGTGCATGCGATCGGGAGACGCGCGCCGGGACCGACATGCCCTGGCCGGGCCTAAGATATGCGGCCCAGTCGGATTCATGTTGCAAAGTCGAATCAATTGTATCTAATTGATCGTTTAAAATTGATTAACCTTTACACAGAAGTCGGAATCCGCTAATCATTCCGACTTCCCTGACTGACAGACTTTTTTATGAAGTAGATGTCCCTTCACGGCCTGAGTCTATAGCCTCCTATATATTTTATACTTTGAAATCGGTATTCAGGTCATTCAACTGTGTTTAACATATTTAATTTAGTTTATTTTAAAACTATTTGAAATGTGCTTCAATCGAGACTTGATCATGTCTATACTCATGTCTTCTCTAACTAGCTAGGCAGTGGGCAATTATTTAAAGTTAAAGTTAATCAAACTTTCTTAAAACTAAACCATATTACACGGCCATAGCCTGTTTGTATAGACTCATACTCTCTTTAATATATGCAGTGTATCCGGTTGATCTCTTTCTACATTGCACTTTTTGTGTATTAACGTGATTGACTATAGGGTGATTGATTGATTGTTATTCTTCCTTTGACTAAGACTTTTTATATTCAAAACAACCATGCATGTATGTATGCACTACCAAGGAGATTAACGCTCCACCAAGAGTTTGGTAATCAGCAATCAATCAGTCAATCAGTCAATCAGTCAATCAGTCAATCAGTCATTCATGTAATCAGATCATTGTGACTCTAAGTGTGATTCTTTCAAATAAAGATAACAAATTGACAATGAAACTTACTACACGTTATTGCTGTTGGTAAATACCTGCTCAAAAGACTGATTCTCAACTGTATTATTCACAAAAAAGAGAGGATCTGTCTCCTAGTATCTTAGTCTTCTAGTCTCATTTTTTTTCCCTGAGGCGCTGCCACAGGAGTTTGTTTGCTCTTCTTTCCGTCAAGGACTCTCTGAAGCCCTGAGAGAAGCCTTGTTGTCTCAGACTCACCAGAAAGCTCCGCACGTCCCTGTTCCAAAAAAAAAAACGCACGCAGAGCTGCCTTCTGAGTAGCTCTAGGAATTTCCCATGCAAGTTTGCAGAACAGATCCCAGTCCTTCTCTGCCAGTTTGACGATCCAGCTGTTTTTCACCTTTGTATAATCGCAGCGTAACCTGAGAATCAGATATACTACAGGACTCCCCCTCTCACTTAACCTTACGGACAGACTTCTATAATCCCCTAAAATTCTATTATTCTTGAGCTGCTTTCCCTGAAAAATCATTTGCTGGTCCGGGATGGGAATGCCTTCTCTGTCCTGTATCTGCTGCTTCAGCTGCCATACTATGGTGTTTTTAGGAAAGGAACCGAGAAAAAGGTTCTTGCCTGTGAGTATCTTGATACACACAGGCTGCATGCCTGCACGGGGGGGGGGTGAGGGAGGGGTTAAACACTGCTTCTTCTTTCTCTCTGAGCATGTCGGACTCGACTGCAATCGGTCCCTCTCCTTCCTTAAAGCACTTGAGAAACGCTTCTTGGGAGACACAGCAGGTCAGCTGGGGGAGGAGAAAGCTTTCCAGCATCTTTCTGACCGTCAAGGCTGGGTGCCATTTATCCTCAAACATGCAGCCTAGGTAGGGCAGGTAGAAGGGTTGGTTAGCTGCCAAAGAGGGGTGGAAGGTCACTGTGGTCTCTGGGGGTTCGTCGTTCATACATTGGATTTTGAAGGGTTTGAAGGGATAGTTGGGGCCCGGGGGAAGTGGAGCTGTAGGGAGAGGATCTTCTCCTCGTAGGGCGTGCTCTAGGGACCCACCACAACAATCTTCCACGTAAAATTGTTGTTTGGGTCCCCATCAATGTACACGCCCTCGGGGGGGGATTCAAGTAAGTTTTTTGACTCCTTCAAGATGCGTTTCAAAGACATCTGTCAGACACAGCTATGTGTGCTTGGAGATAAACTTTCTTTTGCTCTCTGAGGACGGGGTCGCAATAGTATAAGGTGTCCGAGTTCAGTAGAAGGGTATAGAAGGATATGTATGAGTCAGACAACAATTCCTATTCAAACGACTGTAGCATATGCCAATGTTGTTATTTGCATTAAAAGGGTGGGATATGCTAGCTCAAAGTAGCTCTGACTGCTTAACACATTTGGATAAGTGTAACGATGTGTAAACATACAAGTGAGCCTCACTGCATAAGTCAGCAAAAGTTTTTTTTCATGCAATTAAGGAGTGAAGAATTGAAGAAAAGATCAGTCACTGCATGCATGAGTATCATGCGTGCAGTGCACGTGCGGTGCATGCATGCATGCACGCGCCCATCGCCTCACGGGGGGCAACTCAACTTTGCTGAGATCAACCGAGAGATCGCACGTACTCGTATATATCGCAGCTTTCCGGTCATCTTATAATTTTGGGGGGGGGATTGATGTGTCACGTAAAATTATATGACAGAAAGTCATACGGAGCTGGCTTATAATATATGAGATACACCCAACCAGTTAGGTTAAGTTAGGTGAGTGCCTCAGGGAGCCCTTTAGGGGGTCCGCAAATTTGATTGATGCACACTATCGGGGGCTTGGGCATGTCTTATGCAGGTGTATCCATGTATGGGGCGGGGGCCACGGCAACGCGTACGAAGTATACTTTTCGGGACCACACAAGTATGCACTTACAACTCCGTGCGAGTTACTTGAGAGGCACGTATGTACGAAGTAATTAAGGTATGACATTGTGCGATCGCGGCTCCATGCGAGTTGCTTAAAGGGCACACTTTGGAATTCGGGCGACACCGTGAGATAGAAGAAGCGACTCCCCCCCCCAAAATGAAAAAATGCGTTATGCGAGTGCGTGTGATCTCAGGGCCTCTCGGCTGATCTCAGCAGAGCTGAGCTGCCCCCTGAGGTGATACGTGCCCCTCAAGTCACTCGCGTCGCCTCGGAGGGCAGCTCAGCCCGGCCCGGGGGCCCTGAGACAGCGCGTATTTGCATAAACATGCACGGTCGAGACACGCGCGGGGGATCTCAATTCAAACCACTGATGCCCCCCGAGGCACTCACCCATGCAACTGGTTGGGTGTGAAAGCAAAAAGCTGCATGCATGCTTCGCATTTATTCCGTGCATGCAGCGTCTGACCTTACAATCGAATCTTTTCCACTTGGTTGACAGGACTTCGACTCTGCCCTTGTTCAGGTTCGGACAGCAATTTCGAGAGGACATGTATACAGACGAGCCAAGAAGAGACCAACAATCCGGTGTGTTTGGGTGCGGCTGCTGTGCGAACGTTTTGATGGGACTGTGACTTTCGTGTGCACGGCTTATATAGGAGACCGCAAGATGGGCAATCCTCTTTCTTATCTGTCGCGAACTGATGCAGCCCCGCCTTCTACAGAGGCAGTGACGGCTCCCTCCCACCCCCCTCAGTCTAATCTGACGCAGCGCTTGTCTCCTTCTGCTTTTGGTGACTTTGACGTGACCTCTGTACTGGATCCCGATGTAGACTGGGGCCAGAAGGGAGTGGGGCCTGTGACTGAGGAGAGAGTCACGGACATTGAGATCAAGCTCGGATACAAGCTTCCCAGGTCCTACGTTGAGCTGTTGATGGTCCAGAACGGGGGGTCATTCAAGGGGGGGCGGAACTGCTTTCCAGCCACGGGTACGACCTGGGCAGAGACGCACATCAAGGTGGAATTCATTAGGGGCATTGGGGGCCTCTGGGGAATAGAGAACGCAGAAGAGTACCTCACCGACTGCGAATATCCCCGTATAGGCGTGGTCGTCGCAGAGTGTCCAAGCGCAGGACATGAGTCAGCCATTTGATTTTCAGTACAGATTCTGTATATGTGTATGTGTGTGTGTGTGTGTGTGTGTGTGAGAGAGAGAGAGAGAGAGAGAGAGGGAGAGAGGGAGGGAGAGAGTGGGAGAGGGTGTACGTGAATAAAGAAGGTTCTTTTCATTTTCTTCATTCTCCCCATGTCTGTGTGGCTCTGAATTTGTGTCTTTTTGTTTTCCTCCGCCCTTTCCTGTCTACTCTTGTGATCGTCTTCAAGTTTCTCCTTCTTTCAGGCTGGTGGACTTGCTTCTCTTTCCCTGCCCCTTTTCTCTTCTCCTCCCTGCCACCTTTTCCCCTCTCTTTCCCTGCCCCTTTTCTCTTCTCCTCCCTGCCAACTTTCTCTTCGCTTGACCTGCCCCCTGAAAATACCTTCGTGTCTTCAGTCACGAAGTTCAGTGAAAGGTCTTCCACCGTATGCTCCTGGATGTTTGGTTGCCCAGTGCCAAGTAAAGATTTGAGGCGTTGTCAGACGATGAAAGGGGCCCATTGCCAGGAGAGAACCAATCTATATTTGGTCTCTCTCGCCGTTCTCGTTCTCTCTCTGGCGTGTACGCACACACACATACACACACACACACACAGGGAGAGGAAGGGAGAGAGAGGAGGGGGGAGGAGAGGGAGAGACGGAGAGCTTGGGAGAGAGCGAGAGACAGACAGAGAAGGGGAGACAGACAGAGAGAAAGGGAAAGAAAAACAGAGATTGAGATATACAGTCACACATCAGGTTTCACCTTCTTTTCTGCTACACGCACGAAGCCTCTCTACCGTTTCGTCTCCCTCGGGCGCTGAAACACTTACATACACACACACATACACACAGATACACACACACACATACACACAGATACACACACACATATACACACACATACACACACATATACATATACATATACGCACACACATACACACAGATACACACACACATATATATACACACACACACACACGCACACGCACACGCACACGCACACACACACACACATACACACACACACACACACACACACATATATACATATATATATACATACATACATATATATACATACACACACACACACACACACACATACATACATACACACACACACACACACATACATACATACACACCAACACATACACACACACACACACACACACACACACAGACACACACAAACACACAGACACACACACACACACACACACACACACACACAGAGAGAGAGAGAGAGAGAGAGGAAGACAACGAGGGAGGAAAATGTTGTGAGTCCTCATGCCGCCACCAAAGACATCTGGCTGCTGATAATTATCCGTCTCGACGGAATGCATTTCTTCTTTCCTTACATTAGCTGATTTTTCTGTTTCATTCTTAAGTTGTTCTCCTTTGCAGAGCTTCATTCCGCTGATTCTTTTCTTGCATGGAAGGATGACGCTTTCCACATGTCGAAGTATTGTTGTGCTCATTTATTGCAGGAGTGGCATTCTTGGTGGAAGAATAAAATTAGTTTCTATTCATGAACATCCTCTTTCCCGCATCGTGCCGGATAACACGATTTTGAATGCCACTGTCCTGGATAGCAATGACGTATCGATGATGACCGACAATTTGTTGCCGTCTCCTGTTTGCTTGCTTCATTGATTGCAGCATTGTGATGCTGGATTACCAGGAGTGCGGTCCCTTTGGCGAACCCCGTGTGGTGCATGTCGATCAGGAGAATCAGATTCCGTTCAAGCAGACGGTTTTGGCATCTAATTTTGTTGACTTCATTAAGGGTCTGATGACTGAAGAGGAAGTCGAGGCTCAGGGAGACGTCTAACCTTATATGCTGTGCCACTAGCAGCCTGTGTGGTGACATACATTAACTCGGATACGATCAAATAGCCTGTGAAAAGGGAAAACTCTTAAATTAGCCAAAGCTAGCAATATTGTAGCATTAATTTTATGTTAATTTACAATATTCAAAATATATTGAATCCATTACTATGGTCCAGGACCAAACCTTCAAGTTAATTATAATTAACTTATAGTTTATCTAGTACTGTACGTGACTTATCAATTTTAACCAAATTTAACCAGATTTATTGAACTTGAACTAGAACTTGAATCGTTAAATGATTTTATGAATTCTAAAATTTGTAAAAACTTAAAAGTAAAGCTTTCTAGGAACCGGCACAAAAAAACTGAAACACACACATGACGTTAGACATGACGGCTACATAATCAGACGGCAAAATATATCTTTAACTGTTAATTGCCTTTTTTTTAAAAAAAAAAAAATAATTAAAGATAAGCAATCGATCAAAAGACTTTTTTTTTTTTTTTATTTTACATCTTATAAAGTTAAACCATTTTGAATTAAAATGAATAGAGGCAGTTACAAGGGGAGTTAAAGCAACAACTTGGCACACAAGACTTTGTAACAGTTGCGCAACACATGAAAGAGATTTCTGCAACACTCAAACAACAGTTGTTTGATTGGAAAAGAAAAGAATAGGGTTTTGGGGGATCTTTTCTCTCTCTCTCTCTCTCTCTCTCTCACACACACACACACACACACACACACACACGGACGGACGGACGCGCACGGACGGACGGACAGACGGATCGAGAGAAAGCGTCGGAGACGGGGTGAGAAAGAGAGAAGGCGTCAAGAAGATCCTATTGAAGAAACAGAGACAAAAGTAGTTGCACAAACAGAAACAGGCGGGAGGGACATCCTGGCGGCCCATTACGCAGCTAGACGGTTTTCTTCCTTTCTTGACACGTTTTCCAACAATGATCTCTTGGTCATGCAGGAAGTTCACAAGGACGGCTGATGCAGGAAAGGCTCTGTTGGTTAAAGCTATAACATCCGAGAGTTAATGCGGGCTTGAGACGAACTGTCTCGCTAACGGATCAACTTTCAGCTTCACTCGTTTTTTCCTTGACTGTCTTCCTCTAAGCAGCCCGGTTAGTTCTCGATAGAAGGCCTTTCTTTTCTGCATGAGGCTCTTGAGAGTGCATCAATGCGGTATTCAAAACGGTGGCTGTCTTCCGTTCCCCGCTTTTCTTCTGAATTTGACTCCGTGGGCAGTTCACTTCACATTGTCTGGCCATCACTCTCTGTCACTGACTTTGTTCCTGTTTCCAGGACCTGCAGTTTTCCTCTTCCCGTACAGACTGTTCAGATGCATCTTCCGATGGGGGGGTTTTAACACAAAGACCCCCCCCCATCGCCCATCCTCTCTTCCTGACGAATTGCATCCATCCACTGGACCATGGCCGTCTGACATGCTGTCTGTCTGCCTGTCCGTTCACCCTGACAGTGCGGTGAGAAAGCTCAGCCCTCTACTGGAATCGGATGGGCTCACTCGAGAACAACAGACCCCCTCAGGGAGCTGGAGGACTCCGTCGAGACGGACTCTGTCTGTGTCTCTGAGACTGGGTCTTCAAATTTGAAGAACTCCTCCAACTTCTCTGTCTTCTTGATGAACTTCTTGATCCTCTCAATCTCCTCTGCTGACTCTTTCTTCATTCTCTTCAAATAAGACAGACCCCCACTCGAACACATGTTCCCCTCACGGCTGAACGAACTCTCCTTCTCAGTTTTTAGACACGTCCCGCTCGGGACCCCAAAGGAGATGGTCCAACCGAGGACGCACTCCGACCACTTCCTGTCGAACTCTTTCTCCTCGTGCACCGCCAGACAGCCGCTTCTCCTCACATCCTCCGGCTGGTTCCCTGGACTGTAGCACTCTGGGCACTCGGTCTCCGCCAGCTCTTTCTCGTCGACTGGCACACACTCGAGCTTGGCGTGGTAGACCTGTTCCCTGTCCTTGTCGCTGTAGAACTTGTTGTGTAGACGGAAGAGGTAGTCGCCCTCGTACGTCCACCACTTCCAGACATCCATCGCGCTCTCATTCACAATGAAGACGTCGTCATGGTTCTTGTTAGTGCGGCACTTCAGATGAGCGCAGTGGACCAAAAGGCTCGGAGACAGAAGAGCCAACAAGGTGACGAACTTCAGAGACGTGCTCATAGTTCTGGTGTTCCTGTCCGACTTGCTGTGAATATATTAAAGTGTGACGAAACCTGCTCTTGGTTCTTGAGGACCGCTGGTAGACACCGCTTTAAGGCTAGGCTATCGGCACCGGGCAGTCGTCCCTGGCACACGGCAAAGCCTCACTTCTGACGTTTCTGAACAGGTCGACGAGACGGCCGTTCTTCCTTAGTTAAATTTTATGTAGGAAAGGTCAGTCAATTAAGCATCCTGCTCATGCAGTAATTTTGACGCACGCACGCGGGTGTGGATCGCGCATTGTATACAGATACAGCATGCATGATATCGATATATGCATGCATGCATGCATGATGCATAGCCCGCGACACAGGACCATGCATGCAGAGAGACACTATAATTAATTATAAAGAGAGATATATACCGTAAAAAACATGCATGCATGCATGCATGCGTATCGATCACTTGTTTACCACTGTGTAATACCACGGCAATGAATCGATCCATCGGGTTCTCTCCTGCCCTTCTTGGCTCCCTGACAGTGTCTTTGAAAGTCAGGAATTGTGACAGTGAGATTTCGTGTAGGTGGTTCTCCGAAAACTGATCTATCGAGTGATCGAGTCGAGGAGAGTCTGAAAGACACAAGCCCACAAGCACACACACATGCGCGCAGAGTAAGTGCCTGAGGGCTCACGGAGCTGTATGCAAAGAAGCTCAACTGGGCAGCAGTCAAAGACAGCGAAGGAAAGCGAGAAAGACAGAGAGCACTGAGGCAGGGAGCTTTCTTTTTTTTCCCCCTTCTCCCGGGCATCCACTCAGCCGCCCTTCCCCCAAAGGAGCAGCGGGAAGAGGAGCAAGGAAGCGAACGAGCAGAGGAGCACAGCAAGGGAGTGAGGGGGATCCAGACATGCGAAAAACCTCCTTCTCTCTTCCATCAAGGGATCAATTCACCCCCACGATGAGGCAGCAGTCTTCATTTCACCCACTTCCAGACGTTTTTCCAGGCAGAAGCAGAAGCACATGTTCTGTGGACAAGCAGGCAAGGATGCCAACCAAGCGATTGAGATTTCGACCGAGATCTTCTCACCAACTTTTGAATACAATTATATTCTCCATCTTGGCGATGATGTCTTTGCATGGCCTCTTCAGGACGGCAGCAGGTCAAGCGTTCGATATGCCTCCATCGGACATCGGCACCTACCTGAGTGCTGCCTGGACCAAGGATTCCTCAGAGACCTACAACGGAATCTGGTCTATCTACACAGACTACGCAGGCGCAGTATGTCCAGGGAGGTACCGCGTGAGGTCAAGCACAGACTGGTTCGCGAACCCCAGCACCACATCCTTTGCGTCTAACGAGTTCCCGCCCAATGCGGCATTCGACCGTTCGAACGCTGACAGCTATGGTTGGAACACAGCAGCCAGCATTGCCAATTCCGGTACTGCTACTGCTACAGACGCGGATGTCCATCTGATTCTGGAGCTTCCATGCAAAATAAGGATCGAGTCGTTCTCCATCTCAGTCCGTAACCGTGACGGCGCAGCGTATCACGCACGCACACCCAGCAAGATGTTGGTCTCTGGTTCCATAGATATGAGCTCCTGGACCGACGTCGGGTCCTATACCGGAGAGACAGGATGGAGCCAGGCAGAGACCAGAACCTTCGCGACAGACAGCACGAAGGGCCCTTATGATTTCATCAAATTTACTCTGCAGAAGATCTCAGACACAGCAGATGGGTACTTTTCTGTCGGAGATCTGAAGGTCGTTGCATCGAATACGATTGGTGAGTCGGTAAGTGAGTGAGTTCTTTTTCCTTCATGCGTTTCGTTTCGGTTTCCGTGTGTCCATCGATCTTTCTCCCTCCTGTCTGTACAGCTGCTTTCCCAATTGTGCGCAGAGGAATGAGTGATGCCTGCCTGCCTGCCTGCCTGAGTGTTACCCGAGAGAGATCTGACGACATGCAACTTGCAGGGAGCTAGGGTCTCTCTCACGCTTCTACCAAAATTCCCATACACCCGCATGCATGCATTCCTGCATGCGGCCAGAGAAAGAACTAGCTGTGCGCTCCATTCGTGTAGCTCCTCTGTGGTGACACGGGTTTGTAGACGTTTCTTTTCGTCGGTCTGTGCCTGTCTCTCTCTTTCTTGATGCCACATGTGCGAGTATGCAACCCCACGCATGCACACAAATATCTCAACATTTTGTTTCATATTCCATTCGAATGAATCTGCCCACATCGATTTCCTGTCCATCTTCTGTGACCATTTACTCCTCTTCTTTGTGCATGTATCTGCATCTGTTTCTATGCAGAACTCCCTCCCACAGACATCGGGAAGGGAGAGACGTGGACAAAAGACACTGACAATTGGCACGGCCAGCCGACGCTGTACACGGATTATTCCGGCCCCGTTTGTCCTGGGCGTTATCGAGTGAGGTCAAATTTTGACTGGCAATCCAGAGCCGCCTCGGGTA
>JAHBMJ010002314.1:73776-91912 GCA_018398765.1 Chromera velia | reverse complement strand
CCCCGCACATGCGCACACCCCTGAATTAATTCTCTGTAAACCATCATCAATCAGGGGGCCGGGGGATCCATTCTCTGTCATGCCTCTTCCTTCGAGTTAATTGCCGCTTAAATTCCCTTCTCCCCCCACGTTGTGTTATTTCATGGGTGTGGGGCAACTGTTTGGAGAAATCTGTAACATTGTGGTTCAATCAAGGGTGAGTCTTCCCTCTTTGTTCTCGATGTACAGCTTCCAGAAGGCATCCAGCCAAGCACGTCATGTTCCTTCCAACAGCCATACTTGAAAGCTGTTCGAATCGACAGCCTGCACGTGTACCATTTTGAGGTCGAAGTCTGATGCACGCACGCTTTGCGACTCCCTCCCTCCCTCTTGTCTCTGCAGGCACCAGCAGCTTTGTGCTGCCCCCTGAGGACATAGGGGGAGGCGACACGTGGACCGCCGATTCGTCTGTCCAGTACGGGAATCGTGACACATACTACAAGACATACTCCGCAGGGGGGGCCCACAAGTGCCAGGGGACGTACAGAGTCAGGGCAGGGAGGTCGTGGAACTCCTGGTGCTCCATTGCAGGTGGGTCAGTGAAGTTGAGTGAAGAGAGGTGCAGGAAGGGAACGTGCATTGCTATTGGAATTCTCTGCCTAGCTCCCTCTTTCCAAAGAAGATCTGACATCATCAGAAGCCTCATCTGCATGTTGCGTGCGTCAATTTTGCCTCTGTCCATTTGGGTTCTCACTGCATGTGCCTCGAATCGAAGACCCACATTTTTGCTTTCCTTTTGCTTCCATCGAGTCTTGTTTTTCGTTCTGCCTGCCTGCCTGCCTGCCTGCCTGCCTGCCTGTCTGCCTGTCTGCCTGCCTGTCTGCCTGCCTTCCTGTCTGCCTGCCTGTCTGCCTGCCTTCCTGTCTGCCTGCCTGTCTGCCTGCCTTCCTGTCTGCCTGCCTGCCTGCCTGTCTGTCTGCCTGTCTGTCTCTCTGCCTGCCTGCCTGCCTGCCTGCCTGCCTGCCTGCCTACCTGTCTGTCTGTCTGCCTGCCTGCCTGCCTGTCTGCCTTCCTGCCTGCCTGTCTGCCCGTCTGCCTGCCTACCTGCCTGCAGGGGCTTTCGATCATGTCCAGATGCCCAGCGGGGGTCCAACGGATTTTGGGTGGTGCACGCCGAACGGAAACTCGCTGGTCGGAACAGGGGGACCCGATGGAACGAATTTCTATCTGATTCTAGAGACCCCGTGCCAGGTCTCTACGACCTCCTTTGGACTCCGCACACGGCTGGGCGTAACCGATGACCAGTCGCCATACAAGCTGGAGCTTCTTGGCTCGGCAGATAGTGGCACCACGTGGACCTCCATTGGGTCCTTTGACGGTCAAAACGGTAAGTGAACTGGTTGATACTTTTGTTTTCGCTTAATTTGTGTTGCTTTGTTGCACTAGGTGTGCACGGTCTGTTGCGTGCGTCAGTCATTGAGGGCAATCGTTGAGTGTCTATTCTATTCATTTTTTGCGCTTTGTTGTGTCCAGTGTCAGCTGATGGTTCGATCGTCTCCGTGACACTGTGCTTACCTGTCTGTTACTTCTTGCAGCTTGGTCATTTCCGGAGACGCGCTGGTTCATTGGCAACCCTTCTGTGGGTGTGTTCACGTGGTTCAAGTTCAACCTCCAGAGACTCGGGGGGGCATCCGCGTCGATTCCCTCTGTGAGTGACTACTACCTGTACGGAGAGTTGGCATCGATTCCTCCAGCAGACATTGGGAGGTACGATCAATGGACCAAGGACCTCTCTGTGACCCTCGACGGCGTCCACGCGATCTACACAAACTACACAGGGGCGGTGTGTCCTGGTAGATACGTTGCAAAGTCGAACACTCAGTGGAATTCATACAGGGGAGATGCTATCTGGTCGGGGAATGAGTGGAGCGTCGCAGGACTTTTCGACAGGTCAGTCAGTCAGTCAGTCAGTCAGTCTGCCTGTCTGTCTGATCGTTCGCGTTTGGATTTGAGAGTGTAAATGGTGATTCAATTCCAGACAATCAATCAGAAAGTAACGATCGAATCGGATTGAGTCCTTATTTCCTGCAGGGTGGGGGCTGCAGCATCAGTTACAGCCGGATTCGCCGTCAGTGCTGTTTCTGGGACAGGCGCCGCCTCTGACGCCTCGATTGACGTGATCCTCGAGACCCCCTGCTTAATGAAGTTGGGGGCTTTTGCTGTTCAAGCTCGAATCGATCAGAACCCAACGCAGTGCGTCAGCAGCTTGACCGCGTATGGGTCCTCGGATGGCAGCACTTGGACAGAGGTTGGTCTCATGGAGGGATATATTCTCTCTATGGCAGCACTTGGACAGAGCTTGGTCTCATGGATGGATATATTCTGTCTATGGCAGCACTTGGACAGAGATTGGTCTCATGGATGGATATATTCTCTCTCTTTCGTTTCAAATTTTCAGGGGGTTAATCCCTGTGGATCTCTTGATGCATAGCTAGGCGCCCTAGCTCGCTAGACTCACACCTAATCCAGACAAGTCCCTCTCTTGAGCGGAAATGCCCTAAAACTCCCGTGCGAGTCTTTCATTCGGGATCCGTACCTCTTTCTTCAGGAAGGCAAAGAAAGAATTGACATCATCATTTTCAATTTAGTGATACCCATACATCTCCTCCGGTAGGCAGATCCCCCCCCCCCCCCCCNCCCCCTCTCTCTCTCTCTCTTTCTCATTTGCTCTTTTACATAAAATTTTCTACTTGATCCATCGAATTCGTCAAGTCATATTCATGGTACCCTCCTCGCATGACAGTCAGTCATGTGTTGTGTTTCGATGCATACCCCTCACTAAGTATTTTTCGTCAATTTCTGTCTTCATGCAGGTCGCCAGTTTTTCGGGCGAGCTGAATTGGGAAGTCGGTGAGACGCGAACTTTTGATGCAGACAGCAGTCTGGGTCCCTTCAATCAGTTCAAATTCACCTTGAAGAGAAGGGCAGATACTGCAGACGGAATACTCGCCTTGTCGGACATCATCCTGCACCCAGCCAGATACGGTACGTCGATAGAACAGAAACTGGCGAATAGATGAGGTAGAGTCAAGACCCGAGCGGGGGGGGTAAAAGACACAGACGGGCCCTGGGACACACGCAGACCGAGGAACATCCTCTATTGCTTCACCACACACGAAAGCAGGCAGGCAGACAGGCCAGAAGGCAGAAGTGCCTGCAGGCTCTACTGCGGGCATGCAGACAAAATGTCATGCATATATACGCCCAGAGAGGTGAGCAAGCAAGAAAACGTGCCTTTAACTGCATAGGCAGACAGACAGACAGACAGAGAGATAGGCCGGAAAGCAGGCATGCAGTCGGACAAAAACTGACAACGCAGACAAAACAGACGGACGAGATGGAAGTACAGAAAGATGGAGGGAGAGCATTGCGACCCCACATGGTACTGCAAATTGAAAGCAGCATCACGCGCTTAAGCCATCATGGGGCTAGGGTGTCCAGTGACGCACGCATGCAGTCAAAGACGCAAACAAAGAAACTCTGAGGGGAACTCGAAAGACTTCTGCACGCTGATTCATCCACGTACGACAAAGATGACACGTGGAAGGAGAGACGGTCATTATTAGCCTGCAGATGCAGAGCTGCATTGAGTTTTCTGACACACTTTATCCACCTCGATGGTAACCTATTTGCAGGTTTCTGCAACGAAGCCACGGACCCTGAGCCGAACGCTCTGGGCACCGGGGCCGTGCGAGTGGACTCCGGCCAGGTGGGGGCTAATGGGGACAAGGCGACCTTCACCTTCGGTTGCAGCGCTGGGTACGTAATGGAGACGAGCTTGCCTGAGGTCACTTTCGAATGTACCCTCAACACTGCTGATGGGAGTTCGACTTGGAAGGGCACTCCTCCTGCCTGTATTGAGATCGGTGGGTGGGATGGTGGCTGTCTGGGTGTGTGGTGGGTGGGGAAGGGGAGCAAATCTAGAGGGACGGATGCACCTGGGGAAGTGGAACTAGTTCTTCCGATCACTACCGTTGATGCTTTTACTGAAAGACGACTTGTTGCTTTGGAACTAGCTGACCATGCATCAACCATGTAGGATGAATGAAAGCCAAGGGATGTTGCTCCGTCCCGTCCCGTTCGACGGAAAGCTCCTTGGATGAAGTTGAGCTAGAGAGAATGCTTGGAGGCAGGCATGGGTGTTTTGGAGCTCAAAGGGAGGGATGACATCAATTCATCTTGTTTAGAAAGAAGTAGCGATCCTCCCTTTGCTTCCTTCCGCCTTTTCGCGTCTGTTGGTGCAGGCACAAGCAGTTTTCTCCTCCCACCGCCGGACATAGGGGAAGGCGGGTCATGGACTCAGGACTCTTCTGTCCAGTACGGGTCGAGGGACACTTTTTACAAAGATTACACTGCAACTTGCAGCAACTGTACCGGGATTTTCAGAGTGAGGTCCGGAAGGCAGTGGAACGGTAGCAACTGGTGCTCTCCTGCAGGTCAGCTAGTCAGGCTAGTCGGTCAGGCTGTCGGTGAGCTAGGTCAAACGGCTTTGCTTCAGATGATTCTTTTTTCGATCTTTTTTTGTTTTTCAACCTGCATGTGCTTCCCTCACAAAATGAAGAGCGAACAAACATTTTGAAGATCAATGCATTTTGAATGAATAAAGCCGGTCGATTTTGAGCGCGTAAGAACTATACTCACTCACTCGACTTTACTCACTGCCCCGTACATTGACTGTGGATTTCCCTCCCAGTAACTCCTTGCCGTGCATGCATACATTATGTTGAATGATGTCCGATTCACAAGGAAGAGGCAGGATGGATACCTGCAGGGTTCGATCGATCATGCATTCTCAATCGGAAGCATCAAGGTACCCCCTGAGGGAATGAACACAAAAGGAAAAGGGAGAGCCCATCATTTCTTTTCTTTTCTTTTCTCTGCTGCTCTACAGGTGCGTTTGACCATACGGACCCAACATCATCTGGTGCGACCACGTCAGCGTGGTGCACGCCGAATGGTCAGAACTTGGAGGGGACCGGTGGACCGGACGGCACAACTTCGTACCTCATCTTAGAGACCCCGTGTAGAGTCATCGTCAAGGCTTTTGGAGTTCGCACGCGAGAGAGTGACCTCTACAAGCTCACGCTCTCGGGATCAGCAGACAGTGGGAGCGCCTGGACAACCATCGGCTCATTCGACGGCCAGACTGGTGAGGGAGTAACGCTACTTAATTCTTTGTAATACATTCTTTCGAGTCCCGCCATGCAGTTCTCAATCCTGCAGGCTAGCCTGTGCAACCACCCGGGAGGGAGTCTGGTATCGGTCGGATTCATGCATCGAGCTTTGATTTGTTCACTGCATGAAATGGTCTGCATGTGTATATGCATGTACGTAAGCCTGCATGGTCTGTCCATGGATCCATCCCTGCAGGCTGGGTGCATCCAGAGACGCGTTGGTTTGAGGGAGACTCCACCGTGGGGGGGTTCACCTGGTTCAAGTTCGACCTGCAGAGAATGGGAAGTGCGAGCGCCGTCAAGCCTCATGTGAATGAATATCTCCTCTACGCCGAGACAGGTCAGTGAGCTAGTCAACCGGCCGGCATGATCGATTGAGAGAGGAAGCAGACAGGAGGGACAAGAGAGCCTGCAGGCACGAATGAAGGCAAGTCGCCAATACCTGCAAACACCGATTGAGGAGAATCAAAATCGATCAGAAGGGACACAGAGCATTCTGACTGACTGACTGACTGACTGACTGACTGACTGACTGACTGGCTGGCTGACTGGCTGGCTGGCTGACTGACTGACTGACTGGCTGGCTGACTGGCTGACTGGCTGACTGGCTGACTGGCTGACTGACTGACTGACTGACTGACTGGCTGGCTGGCTGGCGGGCTGGCTGGCTGGCTGGCTGGCTGACTGACTGACTGACTGACTGACTGGCTGACTGGCTCGCTGACTGACTGACTGACTGACTGACTGACTGACTGACTGACTCACTGACTGACTGGCTGGCTGGCTGGCTGACTGACTGACTGACTGACTGACTGACTGGCTGGCTGGCTGGCTGACTGACTGGCTGACTGACTGACTGACTGACTGACTGACTGTCTGACTGACTGACTGACTGACTGACTGACTGGCTGGCTGGCTGGCTGACTGACTGGCTGACTGACTGACTGACTGACTGACTGTCTGACTGCCTGACTGACTGACTGACTGACTGACTGAGTGAGTGAGTGACTGACTGACTGACTGACTGACTGACTGACTGGCTGACTGACGGACCGACTGGCTTTCTTTCAGGATGCCTGCCTACCTTCCTATGAAATGGAAGCAGGATGAGGAAGAGGCCCTACACGATGGCAGACAGGCAAGTTTCACCGAAACTTCCGATTGATCCAGTCGACTTTCAGACTTTACAGAAAAAAGGGACAATTCGCTCAACATGGCTGAAGCCCACGCCAGCTTTGGAACATCACCATTCATCCATCCTCTGCTCAGCTGTCTTTCTGAGTGCGACTTCCTTTCGGGTTTTCGTGACGCCTGCATGATTTCTTGCAGATGTACATGTGTTTGTATTTTCGGTGCCTGGCTGCGGCTGCATGCATGAGACATGTGCAGCAAGGGCTATAGACATTGAGCCCGCATTGATTGTCATACAGATACATACGTACATATGCAAAATCTGTATGACAATTCATGCATGCATACATGCAGCCAGGTGCAACGAGACCGCAGACCCCGAACCAAACACCCTCGGCACGCATCTTGTAAGAGTCGACAGTGGGCAGACAGGCATTGAGGGGGACACGGCTGTCTTCACGTACGACTGCAGCTACCCCGCGGTGCTCGCAAGCGCCGCTGCGGTGACCTTCACCTGTTCCGCTGACGCGAATGGAGGCATCAAGTGGAATGGGACCGTTCCCACTTGCATTGAGCTCGGTCAGTTCATGAAAACTCAAAATAAATCCAAAGAAATTCAAAAAAATAGAAAAAAAAGGGGGGGGGCAAGTGGACGGGGGGGACCTTGCCCAGCTGCATTGAGATCGGTCAGTGAACTAACTCATTGGTTGGCCCTAATGTGCACGCACCCCTCATTGGGTGGACGGAAGAATTGAAGCTGACGGCCCTTTTCGCAGGATACATGTTCATATCCGTGTAGAAATCCGCCCTTTACGGTCAAATAACTGCAGGCATGTTCACATCCGTGTACAAATACGTCCTGAATGTGTGTGTGTGTGTGCGTATTAGATCATCGGTAATCGTGTCATTCTGTGTGCAGCGACCGGAGCTTTCCGGCTCCCCCCTCCAGACATTGGTGCGGGGAGCACCTGGACCTTGGACTCCTCGGTCCAGTACGGGGGCCTCGACACTTACTACAAAGACCACCAGGCAGGGTACTGCAACGGTATTTACCGAGCAAGAGCCGGGAGGGCATGGAGGACCGGCCAAGGTCCACAAGGTCGGTCCATCAAATTTTCACTTAATTTCTGCCTGATTCTATGAATGAGGAAAGAAAACAGAGGAGACAAAGCTAGGGGATCAGCAAAGGACTTGTTGATATCTGGCATGCATGCATCCTTTAATTTTCTCACATATGTGGGTGGCCCTGGGAACATAAGCTCGCGTCAACAGTCACGTCGGTTGTTCGGCTTCACGTTTGCCCGATGAAGAATGGCCGTTTCGTGTTTGTAGTCTTTTTACGCGAGAGAAAAGCTTCGTTTCGCTCGAAAGTGCGCGTAGCAGAGCGTTCGATTGATGATTGCAACGCCTTGCAAGGGAGACCCCTCTCTTCTTTGCTGGGCGTGCCTGTCGCATGGCATTGATTTTCCTTCCTCCTTGCCTCCCTTACTACCTCCTTCTCTCCCTTCCTCCCTCCTTCCGTCCCTTCCTCCCTCCTTCCGTCCCTTACTACCTCCTTCCCTCCCTTACTACCTCCTTCCCTCCCTTCCTCCCTCCTTCCCTCCCTTACTACCTCTCTGACTCCCTCTCTTACGCCCTCCCTCCCTCCCTTACCTCCTCTCTTATTTTCTCTTTTACTCCCTCTCTTACTCGCTTTCCAGAATCTCCTTCTCCTCCTCCTCCTCCTTCTCAAAGAATTGCTTTGGCTTCTCCTCTGCATGTCTTGACGGCTCTTCAGTCTTTTTCAATTTCATTTCGATTTCACCCATCTGGAAGAATAAAACTGGTGCCTGTGGCTGCCTTTTCATTCTCTTTCAATTTCGATCAGCCAGTCGGCCGATCGCTCGCTCTCTCTCTCTCTCTCTCTCTCTCTCTCCCTGTGTGTGTGTGTGTGTGTGGGTGTCGGTACTGCGTGCGTGCAGGCGCATTCGATGGGGTTCAGGCGACAAGTCACAGCTCTGCCAGTCATACCTTGTGGGGCGTCCCGAACGGCCAAAACGCTCCGGGCCTGGATCAAGGGTCCGAGGCCTCGACTCACTACCTGATCATCCAGCTTCCCTGTGCCGTCCACCTGGCCCACTTCGGCGTCGAGCACGTCGCGAGCTTGACGGGCAGCCTTGAGGGGAACAATCCGGGCAAAGTGGAAGTGTCCGGCTCGATCGATGACGGTGCCAGCTGGACTTTATTGGGAACGATGGACGGACAAACAGGGTGGACGGGGGGGGAGACACGCTTATTTGATGTGGACGACTCATCAGCCGGGCCTTTCACTTGGTTCAAATTCGATCTGAGGAAATCGTCCAAAATGGGAGGAAGCGTGATTCCGTTTGTGAGCGAGTATTTGATGTTCGTGCTTCTCGGTCAGTGAGTCAGCAGCCGTTGCTTGATTCATTTTGATTTTTCTGTCTTTTCTGATCATGCAGTGATAGACGTTCCATGAATGAATAATCCATACGGATCGATGTGCCATGGATCCTCTATGCTCCCCCCTTCTTGGACAGCCAGCGGAGCTGGTGTGTCTGCTCTGCCCCCCTCCCTCATTTGTTTTCACCTGATTGACCAGGTGGGAGGGAGTGCAGAGACCGAAGATGAGAATTAACGATCGAAATGGAATAGAAGAGCTAGAGGCAGAAAGATCGATCGAGGGGCCGGCACGGAGGAAGAATGGATGGGAGAAGGGAACGGAAGGGAGTTGAAGAGAAATTAGACAGACCAAATTGGTGCTGGCAGCAGCATCTAAACTCCCTTTCCTCGCTTCCCTTCCCTTCGCTCCCCTTCCTTTCGCTCCTTTTCCCTCCCCTTCCCTCCCATTCCCTCCCTCCCTTCCCTTCCCTCCCCTTTTGTTTGTTTTTCGTTCTTTTGGTGTTTTACTGGTTTGTGTCTTATTTTATTTTTTCCCCGTTTTCCTCCGGGTGACCCTCCCTGTTCACGGTAGCCCTAGTCTGAGCTTCTAGGCTTCTCGCTTTCGTTGCTTCCGTCCTTTCTTCCCTCTTTCCTGAATTCCTCCCTTAATTCCTTCTCTGCATCTCTTCAGTCGCGTCTCCTTGACACATGCAGTTTTAATTTCTTCTCATTGCCCTGCAGTACACATTGACAGTCGGCAAGTGCACTTCATGGCTTGCTTGACAACCAACCAACTGGCGACTGCCCACTCTGTCCATTCTTGTCGCGCTTGTACCCCCGAAACCCTGCAGATTTTCTTTTTTGAATAGAGTATAACAATGACAGCTGAAACAAAGGTACAAAAGAACCAATTTTTGTGGCGCTCTTGTACTCCGGAAACACATTTTCCCTGCAGACGTTCCGACGGCCGAGGGCATCCCTCCTGACGACATCGGCCAAGGAAGCACATGGACCGTTAGTGGAGCCTGGGAGGGGCAGAACCGGATGGTCTCTTCCACGTCTTCAGGCACCTGTCCCGGAGAATATGCGGCCCTAACAAACAAAGCGTTGACAAGCAACTGGCACACCGGGGGGGCCTTTGACAGCCTTAACGGAAATCACGCCAGTGGATGGAGCCCTGATGTTTGGACCAGCGGACCGAATGGGGCGGATCAAGACAATCAGATCGTTTTGGAGCTCCCCTCGGGCTGCTCAGCCTACATGCACACATTCAAAATCCGAACGCGACTGGACGGCTGCTGCAAGGACAGGGGGCCGTCGAAAATGCTGGTGGATGGATACGACGGGAGTTCGTGGACGGACATCACATCGTTCGAGGGCGTGACTGACTGGCAGGTGGTTAGCGGAGTGAACGAGAAATCATTCACGGGAAATGTGAATGTGGGGCCGTTCACCATGTTCCGCTTCACATTTCAAAGGACGGCTGGGGGAGCACGTTTGGAACTTTATGAGATCGAGCCGTTTGTCCTTTTCGATGGCGGTGAGTTGGCGCATCAAATGACTTTGGAAGCTGCTGTATGAAGAGGAGTGTTACGACTGAAGCAAGAGTGTACGAGAAGTACACGCATGTTCAACGTCTTCGAAACATCTTTTTATTTTTTCGGGCCCTTCACGCTGAGCCATGCCGGCCCGCGTGCGTCACTTCTTTTTCGTTCCAAGTCTACCCGCCTGTTGGATTCACAAAGAGCTCGAACGAATGTCAGACCTCTCCAACCGATGCCTAGGGGGCCTAGCTTCCTTCATTGATCTCTCCATCCATCCATCCAGATCGAGTAATTCAGTGACCATGCGCCTGCATGACGTCTCGTGCCTCTTTCCTGTCCTCTGAATGTCTGCAGGCGCTTCCTGCCCCTACGAAGCCACAGATCCGCAGCCGAACAACCTGACCACCGCCCTCACACGGACAGACGCGGGGGGCCAGACCGGGTCCGCAACTTCCACCGCCATATTCTCCTACAGCTGCGACCCCGGGTACTCCCTATCCCACGGTCCCAACATTACCTTCACCTGCACAGCCGATTCTGTCAATCTCGGAAGCTGGACAGGCACCCCACCCACTTGCTCACGTTGGTCTCTCAATGTTCGGCTATTCCGAAATGTGCAGTGCAAAAAAGCCTTTGCAAGAGCTGAGAAGAAGTGCCTTGGCGCATGTGCGCAGTCAGATAGATACACATGCAGGCGCGAGTTCCCGGCCGAAAGAGTGATGCCGATTTCGTCGGCAGGCATGGCGATCAACTTGGAATGCAGGCAGGCAGGCAGGCAGGCAGGCTATTAGCGATCTTTCTCGACCCCTGCACTCATTCTCGGACAGGCTTCTTATGAGCCCCCGCATGCAATTTTGCAAAAACTGTTTTCGCAGCTGTCTGTCCTCTATCCCCTTGGACAGCGTTAGCTGCCTTGGAGAGTCATCAAAGATAAGAAAGAAAAAACAGATTGAGGATTCACCCCACTCATTGGACACGCAGAAGGAAGTGTGCACTTGATTGGTCTGTGCAGCCGCCTCGTGCGATCAAGCCACCGACCCCGACCCCAACGCTCTGCCTGCACAGGTGACCCGCACAGATACCTCTCAGACAGGAACCACCACCGACACCGCAACCTTTACTTACAGCTGCAACAACGGGTACCAGCTTGTAGGTTCTCCCACGACGACATTCACTTGCACAGGGACGGGGGTCGGCACTTCAGCCTGGCAAGGAGGGACTCTACCCACATGCACAGGTAGGTCGGCAAATTAGACCCCGGCGGAGAAACTCTCATGCATCGTGTTCTGCCTATCTGCCTCTTTCTCTCTGTGCATGTTCTTGGTTATCTTCCGGTGTGGCACCTCCTTTCCTTTCTCTGACGAAAGAGGGGTCGGCTGGTGCGCAGAAGGGATTCCTTTCCCTTTGTAGTCACTTAATTGCGTCACTTTCCCTGATACTCTCAATTGATGGATATACGCATGCATGCAGACGTGGATGAGTGCACAACCGGAGTCCATAACTGCGACACAAACGCGCTATGCACCAACACAGCGGGTTCTTTCAGCTGCGCCTGCAATGATGGATACTCAGCTCCGTGCAATCCGACAAGTCAGTCAGTCCATTCAAAGCTAGTGCGATTTAATTACTGACGTGCTTGACGCTTCCTCTGATGCATTCCTGTCTACCTGCTTTCCCTCTTTGTGTCATCTGAATTGCACGCTCTACTGATGAAAGAGAATCTGGCATTTGAGTAGCGGAATGACGTGCCCGCTGGACAGTGTCACGACGCAATAGTGTGTGTGTATACCTTCTTGTGGCATACAGGAGGCATGGAAGCACGAGACTGCCAAGCACCGCGCGTTCAATAGATAATGCAGTCAATTAGTTGTGCTGGTTGGCTTGAAATGGCACCCACCTGACGATAGACATTACTGGAGGGCACTATTGCAGAACTCATCAATCCACAAAACAATCTAAAGTATTTCTCCATTTAAATTCGACTGTGTGTGTGCTTTGCCTCATTTTTCCCGTGCATGGTTCAGTCAACCTGGGTGTGACTGCCACCACCCTTCCCCCCACCGACATTGCCGACGGGGGCACTTGGACTCAGGACAGCAGCGTTCAGCTGAATGGTGTTGACTCCTTCTACACGGCCTACTCGGGGTTCGACACATCCTGTCAAGGAACGTACAGAGTCATGAGCAGCGTTGGGTGGGCCCATGTGCACAATCCCGCCAGACTGTTCGACGGCGTCAAGAGTGGTGCAGCATTGATCACAGCGGGGAGCATTAACGGTCGTGATTCGAATGCTCTGCCGGCGGACGAAATTATTGTCAGCCTTCCGTGTTCCGTCGAAGTGGCGGGCTGGAGCGTGGTTGCAGGGCAGAGCGGAAGTGAGCACCCATATGAAATGAGTATGTACGGCTCGACAGACAATTCCAATTGGGTTTTTCTCGGCAGCTACACGGGGGAGTTTTTTCCAGGAACGGCCTGGGACACGCGGACGTTCAATGTGAGCGTGTGCACAGCCGGCAGCTTCAATTACTTCAAGTTTGAAGTTCTGGAAAGAGCTAACGGCGTTAATGGTCGATGGCAAGCTGCGGAATTCGAACTTCACCCAAGTGCGTCGACCATCTATCAGTCAGAGCATTATTGCACGGCCTCGATCCAGACTTCATGCATGCACGAAGATGGTTGCAAGACAGAGGAACGGAAAAAGCTGTACAGGCTTGATAGAATTTTGAAAAACTGCAATCAAAATCGAAATGGGGACAAGAGACGGAAGAAAGACGCACATGCAAAATCGGCGTTTTTTCCCCTGAGGATGGCCCATCTTCTCATTTACTGGAACTCTCGTCTTCTGAGCTAGTGTAACGGCAAACGCACAATCCCCTTTCGCAATCCTAATCATGAATGTGCGTTTATTCCTCAAATGTACTGTGTCGCGTTGGAACTTGTCTATTGCTCTGCCCCACTTGATGCCGCGCAGCCCTTGTTTCGCTGGCTCCGAGCGGCGTCATTTGCAACGGTATGTAGCCTTTCCTTGTTTTTCTGTCTGCCTGTCTGTCTGTCTGCATCTTCACTTGAGCACTGTCTTGAGAAGAGAAAACACGTGCTGAGCGACATTTGTTTATCCACCTGGCACGTACAACCCTCTCTCTGCATGCATGTGGACATTCGCATGCATGGACTCTGATTCTTGTTATGGCTGTAATAATCGAGTTTACTTTCAACTAAATTCGTCCAAATCGATGCCTGCAGCCGTCTCGTGCGACGAGGCCAACGACTCCCAGCCCAACACCCTCAGTGCCCAGGTCATCCGCTCAGACTCTGGACAGACAGGGACAACCACCGACACTGCAACCTTCACCTACAGCTGCAACAACGGGTATCAGCTTGTGGGGTCTGCAACGACGACATTCACTTGCACTGCGACAGGCGTTGGAACTTCCGCTTGGCAGGGCGGGACCGTGCCCACATGCACAGGTGAGTGAGGGAGTGAGTGCGTGAGTGAGTCAATGAGTGAGTGAGTGAGTGAAAGAGTGAGAGAGTGGTCTGTTCAAAAAGTCAAGTGAAAATACGCCGCGTCCAGCTAGTCACATTCCGCACGTGCATGGCTTGTTTCCGTTAATTGTTTCCAGCATGATCGATGCATTCTTTCTTTCATCGTCTGCATGCATGCGGGATCGAATGAGAGGCATCGAATGTGCGGAGTGATATCATTTCTGCACACTTCTGCGTCAGCATTTGGAATGTCAAGTGACTTGTCTAATTCTCTCTTTGACTTTGTCTGTCCGTCTGTGTAGCTATCTGTCTGTCCGTCTGTCTGTCTGTCTGTCTGTAGCTTCCTTTCTGCACTTCTTTCTCTCCACCTCGACATTATGGGATTCCGTGTGCGCCTGTGCACGATTTCATATCTTGTCTCCCTCATGCAGCTGCATCCTGCGACGAGGCCAACGACTCCCAGCCCAACACCCTCAGTGCCCAGGTCATCCGCTCAGACTCTGGACAGACAGGGACAACCACCGACACTGCAACCTTCACCTACAGCTGCAACAACGGGTATCAGCTTGTGGGGTCTGCAACGACGACATTCACTTGCACTGCGACAGGCGTTGGAACTTCCGCTTGGCAGGGCGGGACCGTGCCCACGTGCACAGGTGAGTGAGGGAGTGAGCGCGTGAGTGAGTCAATGAGTGAGTGAGTGAAAGAGTGAGAGAGTGGTCTGTTCAAAAAGTCAAATGAAAATACGCCGCGTCCAGCTAGTCACATTCAGCACGTGCATGGCTCGTTTCCGTTAATTATTTCCAGCATGATCGATGCATTCTTTCTTTCATCGTCTGCATGCATGCGGGATCGAATGAGAGGCATCGAATGTGCGGAGTGATATCATTTCTGCACACTTCTGCGTCAGCATTTGGAATGTCAAGTGACTTGTCTAGTTCTCTCTTTGACTTTGTCTGTCCGTCTGTGTGGCTATCTGTCTGTCTGTCTGTCTGTCTGTAGCTTCCTTTCTGCACTTCTTTCTCTCCACCTCGACGTTATGGGATTCCGTGTGCGCCTGTGCACGATTTCATATCTTGTCTCCCTCATGCAGCTGCATCCTGCGACGAGGCCAACGACTCCCAGCCCAACACCCTCAGTGCCCAGGTCATCCGCTCAGACTCTGGACAGACAGGGACAACCACCGACACTGCAACCTTCACCTACAGCTGCAACAACGGGTATCAGCTTGTGGGGTCTGCAACGACGACATTCACTTGCACTGCGACAGGCGTTGGAACTTCCGCTTGGCAGGGCGGGACCGTGCCCACATGCACAGGTGAGTGAGGTGTGGAGTCCCGCACAGGTCCGGCCAGTGAGGGGAGGACGGCGTTTCATCTGGCGGCAGAGGGCAGCTCCGTGTCTGACCCTTCGTTTCGAGGGGAGGGGCACAGACTTGCCAAGAGCTTCTCACCGGAGGGACAGATAGCGACGCTGAGACTGCTCGCAAAGCACAAGGCATCTGCAACCGCAGTCGACTACTGCGGCCTTACACCCCTGCACGTGGCTGCGCAGGTCGGTCGATTGATTCGCTGACCTGTCGCCTGGTATGTTTTTCCCTCTCTCTTTTCGCTGATTGTCATTCTTTCTCTCTCTCTCTCACTCCCTCTCCCCACCTGTCTGAGTGTGTTTGTCTCTGTCTGTCTGTGAACCGCTGCGTCTCTTCACATCCAGTTGACAGCAGTCAAGGGACATGTTTCCCTTCCCTCAGGTCTGAATCAATTTCTCTGAATCTTCTGGCGATCTGTGGTCAGGCAGCTGGTGTTCCGATCAGTCTGTATGCCTCTGTTGTGTGTTCGAACTTATGGGTTTGTTTTGTATTTAGCTGTCTCCCCTTCTCTTGCATGTGTCTTTACAGGCCGGGCGGGCAGGCGCCATCGGTTTTCTGGTGGACGATCTTACCGACGATGCGGGAGTGAAAGTAGACGTTTCTGGAGGGAAGGATGGGGTGACACCGTTGATGCTGGCGGTGCGGGGGACACACAGGGAGGCAGTCGGTGCTCTGCTCCAACGCAACGCGTCTCTCTTTGAGGCCACAGAGAGAGGGCAGACGCCACTGCACTTCGCAGCTGCAGCCCTTCCGCCGCCAAACAGCGGAGTGCAGGGAATGCGGATGGTTGCTGAGATGGCCAGACGGCTCGTGAGGGCGACTGAGAACCCCTCTCTCCGAGTCCGTGTCTTGTCTGCAAGGACACGCGACTGGAGAGCTGAGAGGCCTATCGATGTGGCAGTGCGGTCTGGGAGTGCGGAGGTTGTGCAAGCGCTGTTGGAAGAGGAAGTCGAGGCACGGGGGGGGGAGGGAGAGAGCGAGAGGGTCGCTTTGCAGAGGACGTTGGAAAGTCCTGATGGCCGTCTGCAGACCCCTATTTTGGCTGCTGCGTCTGAGGGTCGGGTGGATATTCTCTCCCTGCTCTTGTCGCGAGGGGCGCGCGTCGGTGTGAGGGGAGAGGGGGGAAAGGGCCTTCTGCACCTGGCAGTCGAGAGCGGCTCCGTGGAGGCAGTCAGGCGCGTTCTATTGATTCCTACTCGCTCAGAGCCCGGCATTGCAACTGCACAAAAAGAGGAGAAAGGGGAGGGGGGAGAAGTCGAAGAATGGAGAGGGGCGAATTCTTCCGACTGGTCAGGCGGATCTCCTCTCCACTCCGCAAGCTCGCTGGGGAGAGAGGACATCGTGCGTCTCCTCTGCGACTACGGGGCCGACCCAAATGGTGAGAGAACAGACGCAGTCACCCCTCTGGTGCTTGCAGCCCGCCGTGGCTCTCTGTCTGTGGTCCGCCGACTGACCTCGTGTGGGGCCAGAGGTGTGGCTGCCGTTTTGGTTGACGCTTCCGTTCCTGTAGACTCGCTCTCTCTCTTTGCTGCCAAGAATGAGACCATGGGTGCGAGCACGGGAGTGGCCGCATCGGCACAGCCTGGGGGCATGCCGGACCGCGGTCGCCGTTTGGCTCTGTCGCTGACGGTCCACGGGGGAGTGACACACAGAGAACAACAGAAACTGGAGACCAGAGACCAAGCCATTGTGCGAGCGCTACACACAGCGTCGGCAGCTCTCGATGCTGACGGCACAGGGCTGTCCAGTTCGGCTGCCCTAGTCGATGAGGAGCCCGGGAAGGGGGGGCAGGGCACGGCGCTCCAAGTGGCGGCCTCGCAAGGGCTTTACGGCACCGCAGAGCTTCTGTTGAAGTGGGGGGCGAATGTGGAGGGCCGCTCTGCGTCAAGGTCCTCGGGCTCGATTGGTTCTCGCAGCGCTGTTGCCAGTCTGCCTCCTCTGCTCCTGGCAGCGTCGGGGGGGTGGGAGGAGACGGCGCGGCTTCTCGTTCGCAAAAGGGCGCGTGTGAGTGCGAAGGGGGCTCTGTTGTGTGGAGGGAGAAACGGAGAGGGGCGTCTGACAGTCAAGGGAGGGTCTGACTCTGTTGCGACAAATCGGACAGCACTGCACTGTGCGGCCTCTCTGAATCTGTCGAAGTTGGTGCGAGAGCTCTTGGAGGCGGGGGCGGAGGTGAACTCGAAGGATGGTGGAGGGCGCACGCCTTTGCTTTTGGCGGCCCAGTCGCTTTCGTTGGATTCTCTTCGCAAGTTGTTGCAGAGAGCTGAAGTGGATTTGGCAGTGATTGACAAAGATGGGAAACATGCGTACTCTCTTGCAGAGGAAGCGACGGGAGGCCGGGGACCAGGGGGGGTTGAGTGGGAGAAGCGGAAGGAGGAAGCTTTGCAGTTGCTGAAGGCGGAAGACGAACGAGTGGGAGAATGGGATGATTGCAAAGTGTTTAAGGACCTGTGCAAGGAGCCTCTGATCTGCGATGACAAAAAGAAGCGTCTCTGGTCGCGGGTGGGTGGGAGGGTGGGTGGGTCGGTGAGTGAGCGCGTACGTACGGGTGCTGGGGTGAACATAATAGTGACTTCAAACTAGCAAATGCGTGTGTACATGGTCTTTCCGACTGGCCGCACATGAATGCGCTGCGCCAGCCAGAGGAGAGGGGCGTACTTCTTTTTCGGTGCATGGGGTCTTTCTCTCGAATCTGAGCATGTACTTTCTTCCCGTCCCTGCGTTTTTTCCCCCCCTCGCTCTGCTTTTCTGTTCTATTGGTTCTTTCCGATCGCGTTCTTTGATGAAGCGGATGCGCCCTCATTTCTCGAGGCCTGGGTTCCCTCACTTGCCCCTTTTTCTTTTTCACAACACCTCTTTCTCGATGCTTCCTGTAATCAATCCACGCACTGCCGTACCTGCAGGAGACGACGGCGAAGCAGCTCTGCCGTCCGCCGACCGAATGGGAACTTCTCTTGAGGGTCGTCAAACAGCAAGTCAACAGGGTTCTCCTTATTGTGCAGGTTCGTCGGGGG
>JAHBMJ010002314.1:26313-73721 GCA_018398765.1 Chromera velia | reverse complement strand
GGGGGGGGGGGGGGCAGCAGTTGTTGCGTGGAGTAACGTGAGAGAGGTGCAGGAAGGGAGGCCCCGGAGGGGAAAGAAACCGTGCAGGCTCCCTCAATAACACAGTGGATTGATCATGATGGATCATACAAACCAAGTTTTTGGTCACACAAGACAGAACCTCTGCATGCAGCTCTTGCAAGCGAGAGACTCCATCCAACCATCCATCCAACCATCCATCCATCTACCCATCCACCCAACATTCCTTCTGTGTTGTCACTTTGAGTGATTACACAACCTGTGAAGCAGTGGAAACTCCTTCCTGTGTAGTCTTTCGATCTCTTCAACGTCACTTCTCTTCATGCTGCAACTGATTGCCGGGTATTATGATTTACGTGCGCCCTCTCACGCGTGCAGGTGTCTGTTCTCGGTGTCCTGCTTGTTGCTGCGATGTTGATTGTGTGGGAGTGGAAGGAGTGGGAGATGAAGTTTCCGCCGGTGCTGGGGGCGATCCTGCAAGTGAACAACATTTACACAGACGTGATTCTGATCATCCTTGTGGGGGCCGCAGCCGTCAAGGGAGAGCCGGCAGCCGTGGGTCTGTTTGCGGTCTCACTTATTCACGCAGCCGTAGTGGTTGCCTTCAACGCGTTCTCACTGTGGCGATTTTACAAAGTCAGAGAGCTTCAGAAAGAGTCGTGGTGGGCGGAGGTGAGGCACAAACCTCTGACGGGGGTCCTCTACGTCCTCGGTCTGGTCTCTCTGAAGTTTGCGATGCTGGCGACTTCCAACTTGTTTGGGGTTGCGCCTCTGTCAATGAAGCTGAGGCTGAAAAAAGAAGGGGGGGAAAAAGGAAATGCAGGCCACAGGCAGAGGCAGAGACTAGGAGACCGAGGTGAAGAGAGTCGGGACAGAAGATCGCATCCAGAGGGGAAGGACGTGGAGGCCGGTCGAGACATTCCAGAAGGAGGAGAAAGAGAGGAAGGCGGTGGAGAAAGGAATGGGAACTCCAGGGGTCTGATCGAGGTGTCGCCTATCTCTCCGGCAAGTGTTTTCAAAGAGGGACAGAGGCAACAAGAGGTGGGTTGAGGAACAAGCAAAGGGAGGAGGGAGGGAAGGAGGACTTCATGTTGACCCCGTTTCTTGCATCTTGTCCTCGTGCTTAATGTCATCGACCCATTTCCTTTCCTTTGACGCATCATGTCTTTTTCCCTTCTTTCTTCTGGCCTTGGTTTTTTTCCTTTAACGTGTTGCACTCCCCTCTCTTCCTCTCTCCTCCCCTCCTTCCACCCTCTCTTTTCTTCCTTGCAGGAGGGGGAAGAGAAAAAGTGCATGAAGTGCGAGGACAGAAAGAGGGAAGAGATGAAAGAGAAGGAAAGGCAGAAGAAGCGACTGATGTCGGCAGAGGAACTGGATCGCCTGGTCTTTTCCGCCTCGGCACCTGCTACCCTTTTGGAGGAGGTCCCTCAGTTGGCGGTGAAGGTTTTCTTTTTCTTCCTTATTCCCGAGGGAAAGAAGATTCTGACTCTCATCCTTGGTACTGCCCTCGCTGCCCTGGGGCTTTTTCTTGTCTTGGTGCGTCTGGTGTTCACCCGCACGACTCAGCGTGGACATGGACATGGAAGGCAACCGGATGGGTCTGAGGGCCAACTGAAGGCAGGGTTGACAACCTTCAGGAGCGGGTCGGTCAGTAAGACTCAGTCAGTGGGGCAAGCGGCAAGTTTGCATTTATCAATGTACAAGTGATCATTTCTTCATTCAATTCTTTATTCAATCTGCCTGCATGACAGACGGTCTGTCATTCAGACGGCCAGTGAACCAGAAGGGACTGGAAGAAATGATGAAACGACAACAAGGAAGCGAGCAAGAAAAGGGGGGCGGGGGGGGAGAAGGGAAAGAAGAAAAAAAGAAAGGAAGGAAGAAAATAAGTTGAGGAAGGAAGGAAGGAAGGAAAGAGAGAGAGAGAGAGAGAGAGAGAGAGAGAGACAGACAGACAGAGAGAGATAAAGACAGAAGAGGCAAAGAGAGAAGGAAGGAAGAGGGAATGATTTCTTCTGTCGTTCTCTGCCTGTGTCAGGTGCAGATTGCTGGGTGATGACCACACTCCAGGAGAGCAGGACGGAGGTCTGAATCAGAGTACACCCGAAAGGACTGCGTCACCCCTGCAGCGGCAGCGTGAGATGCCACGGGCAACAGGGGAGGGCTTTCAGGATGCGGCAGTCCCTCAGGCTCCCTCAGACGGTTTGGGTCTCCCCCACACGACGTCCGACCGCCTCCCAGTGGCAGACGTCTTCTCCTCCACTGCCGTCATCGGAGACGCGCAGGCAGAGAGACAGAGAGTGAGTTTTGCCGCAAGTGCTAATGCACGCGCGGAGACAGAAGAGCAACTTGATCAGCATGGGGAGTCCAGGGGGAGGGAGGGAGCCTCTGAGTCTGCCAGTGTTGCGGCGGCAGTTGACCGGTTCCAGCGGTCATTGAGCGAGGCCGTCTCGGATGAGGTCAAGGCCGGACATGGATCCTGAGAGACGCGGTGGCAGTAGAGCACGCATTTCGGATGAGAAGTCGTTGTGTGTTTTTGTTGCATACGTACGGGCTCTTCTTTTTTCTCTTCCTTCTCTCCCTTTCTCTTTGTTTAATCTGTTCAGGATGCCTCATTGAATATTTCTCCGCGTGTGCAGAGTTGCACGGCGTGGCTTGTGTTGGCTTGGCTTTGGCTCGTGTGTGTGTGTTGTGGGTGAATGGACAGGATGAGGTGCCAGTTTTGTGCCGGAATCTTTTCTGTAGCTTTTGTTTTTGTTTGTGACAAATGACAACAGTCAAGCTGAAGGCTTGGCGTTACTTCATGTGGCTGAGCTGGTACGACGCAGCGACGCACGTTGCGATAGAAGGTGGGATTTATGGTAACACGCACGTATGAATTACTGCCTTTGCATCGCTGCTGTAACCACTGCCCGACCTCCCGCCTGGCAGCCCGCCGACCCACCTGCTCGGATCATGGCTGCCACCGGTCGCATATCGAATGCCCGTGTTGTATCATTTTTCTTGTTTCTGTGGGGCTCCACGAAGGCAATTGCGATTCACGTAGGCTGTCTATGGTATGGCGCGGCGTGATGATAAATGGGCAATCAATTTTAGAATAATGTAGAGAAAAATGGAACCTTGAATAGAATCATGTTGATGGTAACTTCATGCAGAAGTTGTTGAGTGGATGCTATTCTATAGCTAGGAATCGATACATATAATTAGGCATCGATCTAGTAGCGAATTTTATATCGCTATGACTGCTAGTTTTCAAAGAATAAATCACTGGCAAACAGTGCCAGTGCAGTGTTGTACGTTTACTCTGTTACACACACGAGGTCACACAGTGTCAATTAATTAAGTCAAAAGTATGCTAAATTTTATATGTAAATTTATGTTTTTAAGATTTTATATGTCATTTATATATAGTGGCTCCCCGGCTTCAACCATCTCAATTCATGCAATTCAATCCAAATATACTAAGAGGTTTAGAGCTTTAACACTAAAAGTCTCAGTTGAGTTTGTTTAACTTTGTTATGTAGATAATAGCTCTTTAGCTAGCCTCTTCAGAGGTGGATTAAAAAATGTATTTCATCATCATCATACGCCATCGTTGTCTGCCTAGACTAGTGGCCTATCCTTAAAGGCTTCCAACGTTCGGCAAGAAACAAGCTCGGCAGCCCTCCCCCAGAGGAGAAAACACACGCAAAAACATGACAAATAACCGCCAGCGGCTTAAAAATATATTTATATTTATGCTTCGCGATAGATGTTTTAATATATCATACATGCAGCCAAATCAATTCTAAACCTATATGTACTAGTAACATGCATGTTATTGAGCATCGAAGCATGTTTAAGCCATTTTACTTTACATATTGCATTAAATCTAGCACTCGCACATAAAAAGTTTATTATTCTATTAAAATTTAATTTAAGAATAAATAATGATTTAAATGTATTGGAAATCACTGTAAAACTTGAATGTTTGATACTGTTATTGAAAATCACTGTAGAATGATCTAGAGAATGATGCAATCACCCTTTTTTTACTTACATCATGGCATGATCATGCTGATTCAGCAAGTAGCTGTTAGCACTGGTATTCATTGCAACTAACTACAATTCATTTTTTCAACAGTGTTTTGTGTAAAAGACGAAGAGAAGCTTGGTTGAGAGGCCAGAGACTCACAAGCGGTGAAAGAGAAGTCATCGACGCATCCGACGCATCGTGGATTTTCTGCTCACGCAGGTCCAAAGTCGATTTCCCAGTCTGAGTCCGTCTCCACGTCGAGTTCTTCCTTCAAGAAAGTGACACTGGTCTCTGCCTTGATCGCCAACGACCGCAGAATGTCCATCACTGCATGTGGAAAATCTTGCATGCAGAACAAAAGGCGTCCTAGCGCTCCCGCCATCGACTGAAAAAGGTAAATACGGCGTCAGAGTACGGCACTTGCAACAGACCTTTCCGCTTCGCCGTTTTCCAAAGGGTCCAGGCGAGGTCGAACTTCTCTTTGATTTGCACGCTCTCTTCCAAGGTGGGCATGTCGCCTCCCTTCGCCTGACTTTTCAACTCGAGAAGTTGCGTCTGTAGTCCCTTGATCTGTGCTCGCGCGCTGTCGATTCTCCGTTGGATCGTCTCAATGGGAAGCTTGTTCTTGAACGCGCCCTCTTCTGTGCAAAAAGGCAGAGAAGATTGAGGGCACCTTTGGTGGAAAACAGATGTTTGGGAGAAAATTCGACTGACGGTCTTTCAGATCTTTCAGCTGGTCCATGAGCTCCTTGATTCGCACTTCAAGAACGCTGTTCTGCTGACTCGCTGATTTCAGCTCTTCATTTCTCTCTTCGGCACCAAGGTCGCTCGCCGCTCCCTGCAAGTCGCACGACGCGAGTCCATCTATCTGTTGAAATGCACTGCTACAAGCCTCCTTGCCCAGCCGATGGTCAGAACCGACCTGCTTGACCATGTACACTTTGAACTTTCCGTATCTGCACAAAACAGGCAACACGAAAAGATTGCACTTCAATCTCTGCAAGCTGCCGAGCGGGACAAATTGAGGCCCTCTTGATTCACTCTTTGAGAAGCACGCTCCCATCCGTCGCAAGCTTGGAGAGAGTCCTTTCGACCAAAGGCTTTGCAATGGCTCCTCGCAGATTGTCAAACACCTGCAAAAATCACCCTTCAGCATTGATGCCCCTCCCAGCAGAGCCTCCTGGGACAATTTTTTCGACGAGCTCACATTTTGGCTGGAATAGGGTCTGCAGAGTCACAAAGTATTCCTGTGGAATCAAAATGATGGCGCTGAAGCACTACTGCACGTTCGTGTTTGGTTGACGCGCAGACCTGTTCTGATTGGTCAGGTACTGAAGAATCAGTTCCGCGGCCTCGTTGTCATCAACTTTGGGACCTGCCTTTCTCGGCTTCTTAGGAGGAGGCTGCTCCATTGTTAAATATGTAGACGGCTGAATGCTTTGGGCCGTCGATTGCAAAGTCAGCCAGGTCAAAGCGTGACGCAAGAAGTGACGCAAGACTCTTGGCACGTTCAAAGCGTCCCTGAAAGGAATTCGGATTTCATTCGAGGGCTCGATCAACAATGCAGTCGGCCTCTCTGAATCAATATTGATTAATATATACATCGATATCGATGTTAATATACTATTAATAATAGGTGCACGGTGCAAGCGATCAAACAGACTGCGGCAATTGGAGATTATCAACATCGATAAAGAGGCTTTCAGCATCAGGTGCTGCAGAGTCTTCAACTGCAACATATCGACATGCCGTCTGTACTATATAGACTGTGCTGCTTCAGTCATCATGAATCCGCCGATCTATCTATTAATAGCTCTTGCATCATGAATTGGAGGGCAGCTCGTGTTGCAAACGTGCAATTAACACGTCTGCAACACCGCGATCCTATCGCATGCATCGAGTGCATTTTACTCTCGAGATCTGTATATATTGAATCTATAGGTGCATTTTTTCGTATATATACATTAAAATTCTATGAACGAATTCTCGCAGTGTATACGGACACCAAACATACATTGACAAGCGGCCGTAAACGGGCGCCCTGCTCATGCACACAGACTATGCTGCACATTTGTCAAACTGGTCTTGCCAACAGCGGCGTCGGAGAAATCCAGGAACCCTGTATGCAAGCTGTAGAGAAGTTTTGTGCATTTGACTCTTCAATTAAGTGGCTGGTCAAGACTTCCGACTGGCAAAGAGCTCCAGTGATCCAGGAAAGGCGTGCAGCAAGACAGGTTCGGGTTGATGCATCACGCTGATCTCGGAAGGAAGCGGATGGCTGAACTGAAACGAAATTCAAGGCGGCTTTTCGCCCGTCCATCCTTTCATGAAGAAGTGGATGGAGACATTGATGCACATGGAAGCAACAGCGAGTGTGATGTCGGAAGTGCTCCACTACGAAACCTGGCAAGCACCAGCCTTGACTGTGGTTCTGCGACTGAAGTACGAAGAAGATGGAGCAACCAGACGGATTTTGAGGCGAACGGTTTTACTACTTTTCCAACACTTTCGAACTGTCAAAATCTGGTTACCCTAGAGCTCTCGCTTCTGGAGGGAATTTCTTCTTCCTCCTTGGGCTCCGTGTCTATTTCGTCTTCTGACCTTCCCAATTTGAAGCAGTTGACACTCCGAAACCTCAATTTGACAGGAGCTCTGCCGGCACTAGAGAATCTGGAGCTGCTCGACGTAAGGGGGAATGATTTCCAGAGTCTCACAATACCAGACGACATACCGTCTACTATGCGGCACTTGGACATCAGTGGCAATGCCAATCTGGTCGTCACCTTTAGCACTGGCACCATGTAAGTACTGTGAGGAAATGAGAAGAAGGGCATGAGTTGAAGAGTGGGGTGGGCAGAGCAGGCGGAAGATTTTCCAAACGTCACAGAGGAAACAGTGAGGCGACACCCCTAGGCAGGCAGAAGGGTCGTGGCAAAGAAAGGGGGATCGACGTATTCCGGGCACCCTCTCTCTGTCTGTATGCCTCCCCCTTTTTGTCTGTGTGTGCTCCTCTGTGTGTGTCTTTGCGTGTTCCTGCTAAAATATGGCTCTCCTCGGGGGAGTCATCCCTCCCTCCGCTTTCGTGCATGTCTCACTTGCTCTTCCTTTGTCCCCCGCAGGAGCTCACACCAGCTCTCATCTCTTTTGCTGAGAGGGCTTTCTGCCTCAACTGCCCTGGACGCAGCCTCCTTCGAGTCCATGATGGGCGACTCTCCCCTCCTTTCTGTTCTGGATCTGTCGGGGTCTGTGAACGGGACTGTCGCCAACCTTCTGGGTCTCGCCACTACGACTTTCAACGGGAACGTCGTTAGGAGATTTCCTGCTCTCACTGCACTTGCGATTGCAGGTAAGAGAATTTTGCGTTAGAGAAACTTCTCTCTCTTCGCTGCAGATCGTCCGGAGATTTTCCATGCGGTCCTCTTGTGGTGTGCAGCGTGAATATTTGAAAGAATGCACACTGCAGATCTGTAGAGGTAGGGAGTAATTCAAAGCGCGTTGGGTTCAGAGAGCCTTTTTATCGACATCAGATTGCCTTTGTGGCAACTCACGAGCACACAAACACGAGCCATGTTCACACCAACCCAACTCTCCTCGAATGCATGCAGATGCAACTGCCTTGACGGGGGCCCTTCTGGACTCTTCTCAGTCGTACGCTGAGTGGCTGACGCAGAGCAAGGGCCTCTTTTTGAGAACTCTCAACGAGGGAGGGAGCGGTCTGACGGTCTGTCGACGCATGAATCCCTGTCTTTCCCCCTCTGTCATTTGTGAGAAGGACATACTCCGGACTTTCCAGACTCCAGCAAGTGCTCTGACTGTTGTAATTTGCCAGTCACGCAGCGAACCAGGAGACGATAAGTGACTACTGTAAGAGCAACGTAGAACAGTATTGGCATCTGAGGTACCTTCTAGGGGAGGTCTGGGGGGCCTGAAAGGAAGATTCAGTCGCGGGTCAAAGTTCACTCTGATTTTCGCTGTTCGAAGCCGACGTTTCTGCTACCCTTTTTGTTTCGAAATGGTAACTCTGTTTTTCTTCGTGCAGGAAGGCGATGTCTCAAAAGCCTTTCTTGAAAGAACGGGTCTGATTGCTGTCAATGTGATCGGCACAGATGCGACTCCCAATTCGAACAGTTCCCTCGGGTTCGTCCCCTCCTCATCCCTCACGGGGGTCTTCTACTGGCCCAGTGCCACCACGTCTCTGGCGGCGTCCTCTGCGGCCTCGCTGATGACTGAGGGACAACTGTGCAAAATTGGGTTTTTTGAGGGACTGTCAGTCGACGGGAGGGAAGGGGGCTGTGGACAAAAAAAGTGAAATTGGTTTGCAAGTCATTGAGCAGCGATTGGGGTTGAGGCAGACTCGTCTGTGAGCAAAGCACCAAGGCACTTCGGAAATCCGTCTGGGGACCGTTTTCGCTCTCATGTGTCGTTTTTTTGCTTTGGGCAGACCCCTTTACTCACGAAAAAAATATGGAATGATATGTGTGTAATATCGATACCTCCAGGGAGTGCGTGGTGTTCATTATAAGCAAACGATTCAGTGACTCCTCTACATTCCGCTCTGTGCAGACCTGGATCCGGAAGCAGTGGTAGCATTCCTGCTCTCCCTTCCTTGGCACTCTCTGGAGACTGGCTGAGTACTGAAGGCTGTGTATGCAGACCTGGGTTCCATAGAGACTCTTCCAGCTCCACTGGGTGCACTAAGTGCGGAACGGGGAAGCAGAGCAGGAACGTCTTCGCAGTCTCCGTTACTGTCTCTACAAGCAATGACGCCAACGCATGTGGCTCGGTCAGTTTTTGTCTCAAAGAAGATGCCGTTTTTGGATTCGTTCACGAATAACTCTCTTCTTCAGCGTAAATGCGAAGTTTTCCTCAGTGCGAAATTTCCTTGATCGAACAACAGATGTCACTCTCTCTTCTTCTCCAACCGCTGCTCTCCCTGTAGCACATGTGCTTGTACTGCGGGTGAGTGTGCATGAAACAGCGGGTTCGAGACAGTGCGAGTACAGAGAGGAGTTGTGTCTGTGCCTCAGTATCTGTATGTGTTCACCCCATGTGTCCCTTCGCCCCCTCTCTGTACTGCAGTGTGCGGAGGGCCTCGTGCCCTCCAGCGACGCTTCGCACTGCACGCCCTGTCTGGACTTTCAACTTGCAAACGTCGAAAACGGAACCTGTGTGAAGTCAGTCAGTGATCAAGACGCTGGGAGGGGCACTTGATGTTTTGCAGTCACAATGATTCCACCAAGTTCCTTTCCTGCTGCCACAAAATGTGTGGGCGTGTCTGTGAAAAGTTTCCTGCTTGCGTGGATGATCGGGTGAATGACTCTCAAATACCTCTCTACCATGACTGCAGCTGCCCGTGGGGACAATTTGTGACGTCCACAGGCACCGATGTATTTTGTGACGACTGCCCGGCTGGATTTGTTTTTGCGGTCAGCGGCTTTCTTTCTTTCTGGGCCTTTTATTCTACTTTTTTTGGGGGGCCTGAAATCCAACTGCTCTCTGAGACAAACAAACAATCACATGAATTTGTTCGAGACCGACACAAAGTTAGGCGTCAGATACGCACTGCGAATCCTGAGATGAAGAAATTGTCCAACGCTGGGTAGTTACCGTGTCACCATACTATTCCTCTCTCTACAAATCCTTACATTAATGATCCATGTAAGTACACTAGCTATCTTTGGCACTCTCTGTCTGTATTTCTCTTTCTTCTGGCTTCTGTGCCACCGTATGACTTGTTTGCAGGCCACAGACCCTCTCTCAGGAGAGTGCTCAGCCTGCAGCGCTGGTACTGTATACGATAGCAGCACAAGTACGTCCTCCCTCTCCTTCTGTGCCTCCCCTCTTCCCTCCTTCCTTCCTTCCCTCCGTCTGTGTTCATATGTGTCAGGGGCGGGGAGCACCTTTGGCATGCGCGTGCGTATCCAGGCATGCTTTTCCTTCTTTCTCTGGCTTTCGCTTTCGCTCTCCTGGCTTCGATATTCTTCCTCGTTGCTCTCTGAATACCACGATAAGGGCAAGTCGGCTGCAGTCTTCAGGAATGATGGGTCTCTATGTGAGAAGTTTGCTGCCATTCATCGCGGCCTTTCCAGGAAGTGCAGAAAGTGAAGGCATGTCTTTCCAAAGAAGTGAAGTGCGATACTTCCAAAAGATGCACACCTGGCAATCAAGCTTCTTGCTCCCTCCCCTCTTGCAGAGACCTGTACAGACTGCCCCGCAGATACCTACAATCCGAACCGAGCTGCTTCAGGATCTTGTCTTTCGGTCAGGTCGAAACTCGCAAGTTCTGTCCCAGCAGTGACTACAGGTCTTCTTGGCCTCTTTTCTTTCTTTTCTCCCTGTGGACTCGATTCTTTGTTTTTTGTGGTGATTTCTCTGGAGATTCTTCCTGTGCATTTTTTAGCAATGCCCCGAGCCGTCCACTTCTTGAAAGAAAATGAAGATCTTTCTCATACATTCATTTGCAGTGTCCTGAGCAGTCGACATCTTATGGAGTCACAGGGGGCACCAGTCTCTCGTTCTGCCTCTGCGTCTTCGGTTGGCGTGCCAACAGGCAGCACGGGAACTGTCTCCCCTGTCCAGACGGCCAGTACTGTCCGGGGCCTGTGTCCACACTCCCGACAAATGACATCTGGACGGTGAGTCCGGCAGTGGATGAGCTCGCTTACTATGCACTGATTCTCTGAAAATGATAGACGCAAAGGAGGGAAGATGCTTGAGTAATTGAGTCCGGGTCCCATTCTGAAAGCACTTGTCTTCAGACTTCTCTCGGAGAGAAAGAGAGAGAAAGAGAAAGAGGGGGAGAGAGAGATGCAGTACAGACCTCGGTAGACGGGTTCTGCATCTTCCCTAACTTCCGTAACATTCTTGATGCCTCTGCATCAATGCAGCTGGACTCGAATTTGTCTGGGGGGGGCTACTGGAGGCCTGACCTATCGAACTTCCCCTTGAGAACCCACGACGTTTTCTCCAAGTGTCCAAGAGAAGAGGCCTGCCTGGTGGAGGACACCTGTGCGAATGGACACAGAGGTGGGCAGGGAAGTCTTCAGAGTAAAAAAAGCTTTTGGTCTGTCTTTCCTGGGTCCGTTTTGGGGTATATGCAGCGATGTGCTTGACGAAGTGCGCTCTTTCCATTTGGACCCAGGGTAGTAGATCTCTTTGATTCAGTCAGACATGTGAGTAGAAAAAAGCGTGTCTGTGCGTGTGTGTGTGTGTGTGTGTGTGTGTGTGTGTGTGCGTGTGTGTGCGTGTGTGTGTGTGTGTGTGTGTGTGTGTGTGAGAGAGAGAGAGAGAGTGTGTGCATCCTATCTGCAGGTGTGCTTTGCCAGATGTGCGTCTCTGGGTACAGCAGGGCGTACTCAGACACCCAAGCAGCCTGTGAGACCTGCAGATCTGATGTCTCCAACGCCTTCATTTTCATCGCACTCTTCATGCGTCAGTTTCTTGGTATCCTGAAATTTCCTTCTGCTTTCTCTCCCGGTTGTCACTCTCATTTTCTTCACTGACAAATTTCGTGCATTCGCTGTTTGATATGACAAATAATTCGACAAGAGAGTCCATTGCATCGCAGTGAAACTTACTTGCTTGAAATCCCCCCCGAGCTGTCTCTCTCCCCTCCCTTCTCATGCAATTACTTTTCTACTTGCTCATGGAATGAATCCATCAACTGCAGGTATTTTCCTTGTCTGTCTTTTTCAATTTTTTATCCGAAAAACCTAATCAATTCATCAAGCTCCCTGTCTTTTCTGTTCCATCATGCAGTTGTTGCCTTAATTATCTCCAGCTTTGCCTGGGGCCTGTACAGAAACGCCATCTCGGTCCGACTGGTTCCGCAGAAAAAGGTCAGTCAGATGAGAGAACACAACAGACAAATGCCGCTGTGTCTCTTCTCCCCTTCTCCCTTTCCCTCCTACCGCCCCTCTCTCTTGCTCTTTCTCCTTCTTTTCCACAGATGAATCCGGACTCTTCCCCCATATCTCTGAATCTTCATTCTTAATTCTGCAGTACCACACAAGCCCGAAAGAATGCAACTGCCTCTATGCATGCAGGAGACGCTGTGGACCCCCAAGATTCGAATCTTCATCAACTACTTCACCCTCATCTCTGCAATCGCGTCAGTCAGTCAGTCAGTCAGCCCGTCGGTGCCTGTGTGCGTGCGTTGAGCGCCCGACAGGTGACTCTTCTTTCCCCCTTTGAAAGGCGGTACAAAAACTCATTGAAGAACAGGTGTTCAGACAGACAAGTCACACATGCCAAAACATCCGGAGGAAGAGGTAGTTTGCAAGAGACAGGCCGAACCAAATCAGCGAGGGGCGGCTGAAAGGAGGAGTTGGGTACGAAGAGAGATGTGTTTACATGTACCCTCATGCTCTCAAAAAAAAAAATACTGAGCAAGGCTTTTGTCCCGTTCATCACCTTTCTGGGGAGAAAGGAATGACCATCGAAACACCGATTTTCCCTGTCTATGTGCAGATTTGTGGATGGTCTAAAGACCCTCATCCCCCCCGACCTACGAGGTTGGAACTCCGCAGTGAGGAGTCTGGCAGTCAGCGTGCCACTCGGACAGGAGGTCAGCATTTCGGGAGGAGGGGTAGGGAGAAGAGAGGAGAGAAAGGTTCGTGGCAGAAATAAAAACGCCAGACACGAATGAAGAGAGGAGCAGATGAACGAATGCGAAAAGAGAGTGAGCGAGGAGTGGAGGCAGGAAAGAAGAAAAGACGAAGCAGACGTATGGAATCAACTGTATGCATCCCGTACCGAATCTCTCTCAGAAGCTTGTCCTACTCTTGTCAGGAGGGAAACCGCAACCGGGGTCCTGTCTTTTCATCCTCTTCTTTCTGCTTTTTCTCTGCAGTTTTTGCAACCGGATTGTCTCTTTGTGCCAAGCGAGAATCTGTTGGCGGCAGATGCTGTCAATAGTACAGGGACGGCAACTGTAACAACGACGACCGAGTTGACAAGTGCAAAGTCAGTGGGAGGACCCGGCCGTGACTGCACTGATTTCAGAAAGTCGATGCCTTTTGATCCGACCATTCATTCCTGTCTGACATGCCAGCGAGCCCGGGAAAATGCGTGGGTATTGCGCTTTCCACCCATCACATTTTCTCCCCTTTTTACAGCTCAGTTGGGAGCCCTTGAGACTTTGTGTGGATGTGTGGAGTCTCGATGTGAATACACCCGCTGCTGATTTGCTTCTCTTTTTCTCGCCTACCCTTCAGATCTGCTTTGAGTATCCAGACTCACCATTTGCGTGTTTGCTTTCTATGCGTGTGCAGACAGAGCCCCTTCTGGATTGTTGTGCGGATCTCTTTTTGGGCTCCGATTTTTGTGGTGCTCGGGACGGCAGTCCTTACGATGAGTGCTTTCCAGCTCCGTAGACTGTACGTGAATTTTCGGGTGCGGTCTGGCAAGAAGAGGAGACTGGCGCTGATACAGGCCAGCCAGAACTATTTCGGGTTCGGCATGATCACCGTCTCGGTCCTTCTCGGTGCCCTTCTGCCGTCCATCACCAGGGTCTTCGTGGAGACCTTCCAGTGCGAGTCAGTCAAATGAATTGACGGGAGTGTTCTGAAGCGCCTGAAAGTAAAATCAAAGTATCCACGATGCAATGCGGCATTGAGGCTTCAAGTATTGCTTCATCACTTCTTCAGCTTCTGCCGCCCATACCTTCTTCCGAGTCGCTCTTGTTCACCTTGCTTTGCTTTTTTCCCCCTCTGCCCCATTTGTTGTTTTTTCTCTCCTCTGCCTTTCCCTTTCCGCCTTCCTGTCTTCCTCCGCTGCTTTGCTGCTTCTCTATTCCGTGGTCCTTTGGAGCACAATAGCAGACACTCCGTCCTCCCGCCCTCAATGAGAAACACAAATCCGTACCAACACACTCTGCACTGCTCGTTCCTCACCCTGCCTCTTCAGGACGCTGGCTGACTTCCGATCCCACCTCCGAGTAGATCCCAACATCGTGTGCAACAGCAGACCACACATGGACCTCTCCATCGGCCTCGCTCTTCCTGGGCTGGCACTGTGGAGCTTCGGGCTGCCCGTCGCCGTGGGGGCTGCGGTGGTGGCAACTGTGGAGGGCCACTCGAGGCCCCGACTCAGGCTCGCTCTAGGCTACTGGGTGGAGGGCCTCAAGCACCAGTACTGTGTCTGGGAGGTTTGGTATCTCTTTAGGTCAGCACATGTCTTCCATGGAACGACTTCTTCTTGGCGGGGGAGGACCGATCTCTACCCTTTCCATGTTTAAACTCGGACGCGCCTTCGTCATTTGCACACAAGCATTTAAGGAGCAGAGGGAAGATCTTGCCTATCCGGTGTTCCACTTGGCTTCAACGAAGTGTTCACACATATGCTTCCTTCCGGGCAGATCTTTATGTGTCCTTTCCATCCTGTCTCTGCAGAGGAGTCTTGATGGCCGCCTTCACGACAGCATTCTGGTCCAGCCCCAAAATGCAGTTGGCGTTGGGGACGGGAACGGCTTTTGCAGCGGCAGCAGCTCAAATGGCGGCACAGCCTTTCATCACGGCAGAAAACAAGTCAGTAGGACTGCTTGACTGTTCCCTGTTTCGCAGAAAGACGTGAATTAGCTTCCTGCTTGTCGTTGGATATCTTCAACAAATCCCAACATCTGCCCGTACGTCTTTGTCTGTGTGCGGTCCTTTTCGCCGTCCTTATGAGGGTCTGAATCCGTTGGCCTGGGGTTGCTTGCAGAATTGGCTGTGCGTATGTGTATTTAAATGTGTATTTATGTATGTTGCTGTCGATTTGTGTGCGTATGTGTGTGTGTCTTCTGTGCAGCATTTTAAATTGGCTCGAGGAGACGGCGACGTCTGTTGTTCTTCTGTCCTTCTGTCTCTGTCTGTACATTCCCTTTGAGCCTGCCGACTCCTCTCGGTCGTCCTTCTTTCTGTTCATCATCGTCCTCAACTTCCTCTTCTGTCTGTTCTTCTGCTGGGCTCTGAGGAGGGACGTCTGGTATCTGTACAGAGACATTAGGGCCAAAGTCAGGGCACTGTGTGGGTACACGGACACGGCGGCAGAGGACGAAATGGATGACCCTGAAGAGGTCGGCAGGGGGAAAGGATGAGCCATGGGGGGGGAAGCAGAGGGACTGATGTAAACGACTTTCATACTACTGACCCATCAATATTTTTTGGGGGGACCAAGGATTCCATCTTCTTTGGCTCAATACGGAATTTGAGTAGGTGGCTAAATGTGTCCACTCCTTAATTGTCCTTTCCTGTGTCTGTCTTTTCCCGGTGGTGATTGTGTGTGTGGCTGCAACAAACACGCATTTCCCAAAAACCAATTGTATGTGGTTTGTTTTCATGGGTGCAGGTGGTGAGTGCCCGACTGGGTCCAGAGACAGAGCGGGCAGTGTCTGTGATGATCTCTCACTCGGTCTGTCCAGCCGCGGCAGCTGCCCAGCTCCTCTGTCTGCTCGAACACAGGGAGCCTGCAGACGCGTCGTTGCCTGACCTCGCCAAGTTTGTGTTCAGACAAGGTGAGCAGAAGGTTATGATCGTGTTCAGCACAGAGTAGTATAGAGAGCATAGAAGTTTACTGGTATTCCTGCCTGAGTGCTTGACATCGCCTGATTGCCTAACATCGCCGGCACACTTACAAAAGGTTTCTCTTTCCGCATACATTCCGACTCTTCAGCAAGAAAGACGGGGGGATCCTTCTGATTTTTCCATCCATATAGAAATATGTACTCTTTTTTTGGACCTTTCTTGCTTTCCTACCCCACCTTGGGCTCCTTACAGCAAAAAAAAAAACAGAATTAATTGTCGTTCCTCTTTTTTCTTCTCAGGTCACGTCGAGGTCCACGCTGTGGCTTTCGCAGAGGCCCAGAGAGAGGTGGCAGAGCTGTACAAAGTCAGTCTGGAGAGTTGGAAAGAGCACCCGTCTGGTTTTGGGTCTGTTTGTCAGAAGTTCCTTTTTCTCTCTGGCTTTCTTTTGCCGTTCCGTCTGTGTGTCAAAGAAGGCAGCGGCTACCCACGATACGGGAGGGCCATTGACTAGCAGCTGGCGGTACGCACGAGCAAATACTGTTCATTCATTCATTCATTCATTCATTCAGTCAGTCATTCAGTCATTCAGTCAGTCAGTCAGTCCGTCAGTCAGTCAGCAAGTCACTCAGTCAGCCAGTCAGTCAGTTGGTAAGTGGGTCGGTTCGTCATTTTGTTTTTTCTTTTTCCATCCAACCGTAGATTCATACGTGGATCCATTGATGAGAACTTCGGCGAGCTCTCCAAATCAAAAAGCGCAGAAAGCATTGATTCGTTGTGTCCCATGGTTCTCTCTTTCCTTGCCCGATTCTCTTCCAATTTGAAGATGGAGATAGCGCAGTTTCTCCCATCTGTACTTTATTACAAATAGGGCGTCTCTTCGTTTCATTTTTCTCCCTTCTCCCTTCTCACTGTCTCCCTACAGGCCAAGCAATCTCTGTTTGCGGACATTGATGAGTTTTGTGAGGAGCTCTCGGCCCTCATTCGGCAGGTGGCAGAGAAGACGGGAATCATTGAGGAGGTCTGTCTGTGGAATTAAGCGGGTTCTTTTCTTCTGCCTGTCGGCTATTTTGAGGCATGGTCTCCCCTCAATTGTTTTGTTCCGCGTGCGGTTTGAAAAATGACAACTTGCTTGTTCAGAAAACTGCTTCATTTTGTTGTGGCACCTTTCCTGGATACGAGTCTCTTGAGTAGTCCACAGTCGGACAGGGAATGTCAGATGTAAAACACGAACGAGTGTTTGATTCTCCTTGCTGTGTGTGCAGTTAGAAGAATGTGAGAGTTTGGCAGCACGGGCCCGAGACGAACTTGGCTACCGTGGCATGTTGAAGGTGAAGAAGGAGAAGCAAGAGGACGAATTGGAGAAGTGGAGGAAGGAGGAGTGGGGGGGAATGACAGATGACCAAATCGCAAATGAACTCGTGGCCAGGTCCAAGAAAGTCCTTCGGTTAGTTTTCTTTTGGTGATTCTCTATGCTTCCTGTGGATCTACCATCTGGACGAATTGCCAGATCTACAAACGCCTTTGCTTCTTCCTGCTTTTTGTCGTCCGTCGTGACTGCTTTCTTGCATGTCTCTCCACTTGGCCTTTCTGTGTGGAAGAGGAAGACCAGGAATGGAGGGACATGCATGTGAAAAATGAATGAAGGAGCAAATGACTGAATGGGTGAGTGAAAGACAATTCTGCGCCTGCTCACTTTTTTGAACCTGTCTGCCTATCTATCTGCCTGTCAAATCATGTATCATTGTCTGTCTATGCAAATGAAGCAAGTTATCTTTCTGTCCGTCTCCCTGCTCATCTCTCTGTCTCCCTGCAGACACGACAAGGAGAGGGCGAGACTCCACGAGAAGATCGCGTTGTTCGTTCACGTCTTTCCACGTCAGTCCTGCCTGCATGCCCGCGTGGAAGTCTGCGTCGTGAATGCAGGAGAAACGATGAACAGATGGCCATTTGTCCACACCTTGGAGCGATCACTTGAACAACCAGTCTCTTGTGCTTTTTCATGCGTTATCATTCCACGGTAGATGGGGAAAGGCGCAATGAATGAAAACACGTCTGTCATGACGAGCCCGTCTGGGTCTATCTGTTGTATGTGTCTTTTTCTGTGGGGATCCTAGTGTTCGTCTACGGTGCGACATTCAAACTTTCCCCTTTTCGGTCAATGTGTTCTCAACCGTATCCCTAAGCTGTCCTTTCCTGTTTTCGCTGGAAACCTCCCCAACAATGAGTGGCTGTCAAAGGATAGTCTTTGCAACAAAGAGATGTTTTCGTCACAGAGTTTCCCTGCAATGCAAACGTCTGCTTGCAGTTGCCGTACCCAGAAAGCCGAAGACGACTGCGGAGGGAATCACAGAGGAGGACACGCGAATCCAAAAGCTCCTCGAACCCTTCATGGGAGAGATTGCGCCTTTCTGACATAATGGAGTGAAAACAGGAAGTGAGGCTGGGCCGGACGCTGCAGAATTGACTTGCAATCTGATTTCTGGAAAGGTTTACAAGTTGCATTTGCTCCCGATCCCTGTGTCGAATATATTGTCAAACTCGTTTCACAAAACAATCAGTGGCGCATTTTCAGGCGCGTCACCCTTTCTATGAGCGATGCTATCAATGCTCTGTCTGCACGGTGCTGAGAGTGACAGCCTGTCAGGGTGTTACCTCTCAGCGCGCCAGGGTCGGCGAAGTGCATATATTAATAATGTAATACATGTTACATGATATCTGAATAAGTTGAATTTTGTTCACACAGATTTATAATATCTATATATTTGGGGCTCCGTACTAAAGAGTTTTCGCAACCCCGTTGCGAATTCTGTTTAGCCCCACAACACATGCCACCGCTTGATTCTAGGCTTGAATGATCGTTTTAACTAGTTTTAACTAGCAGAAACCCAGCAGAAACTCTTCTACAGCAGAAACCGAGCATATCGATTCTTCTCTCGTTTTTGATAGCCTCCATTTGAGCCTTTTCTGACTATGACTTACTTCAGCCGTCTCCTCGTCACTTCTCTCCTTCTCAGTCTCTTCTCTTTCTTTCCTTTGCGCTTAGAGGGCAGCAGTAAAATCATGGATGACGGTAGTAAGATGCAATTCGATCCCCTGCCCCCTCCTAATACGCCTCTTAACGTCCAAGCAGCAAAGTCTCTCATTTCCAAGCAGTGAAAGATATAAAAGGAGGGATCAAGAATCTCACTCAAGAATTTTCCGAAGTGTTCGTCTCCAAGGACGACCACTAAGCAAAGCAGAAGAAGACCCACAATCTTATCAAGAAAAGGAAGGACAACCTTTGCATCTGTGAGGCGAAGATATCTGAGATGCAGATCTCTTTGTTGGAGCAGTGGATAGACAGGGAAAAGAAGCTTAAGCTTTGTAAGAAGAACTCCAAAGTAATCCATAGATTTGATTTTGAATTCCCCCCCCTGGGGCCGCACGTTCAGGCTAACAAAGAGAAAGCATTGGAGATGGGAGCCCTGGACGAAGAGGGAGGATGGACTAGGTTCAAGCAGATAGACTTTCCCCAACAAACGTACCCCTTCTCTCCTCTGTCCCGCTTTCTCTCCGCGATACAGGAAATTGTGGAGGAAGAGGTTGAGAAAGGCACTTTTCCTACCATCCCTGCGATCCCAGAGAAATGGAACATTCTCTTATTCTCCATCATCTCGAGGTTCAACGAGGGCAGGAAATAGACTATTGGTGAAATTGAGTTCGACCAGGAGCATCATCGTCTTTTCTCCCACCTGTATGAAGCCTGCAGAGCGCAGATGATGCAAAAGAGATCCCCCTCCCCCTTTTTTCTCTATCTTAGAAGTCCACACCCAAGATCCGAATCCACACTGGGAGTTCCCCTCTCTACCGCCTCTTTGGTAAAGTGAAGACAGTGGTGATGAATATGGAGAGAGGGTATGGCATCGCATCGGCAGAAGACAAGCAGCTTGCCCAGCAGTTAGGGGGGGTGCGAGAGGACTTCCTGAAGGCTGGGGGAAGGGAGAAAAGAGCCGAATTGACTACCCGTCTCTTTGCGTTCTACTTAGAGTAGACAATAACCAATATGTTCTCCCATTTCCGCTCTGAGGACGCCTATGAAATGCCGATGATGGCCGATGAACCCTAGGGAGCCCAGGGTAGCCCTGTCTGAGGTTGAAGAGGAAGGGAAGAGCAAGTCCAATCACAATTCACCCGGCACTATCGAACAGGAGCAGAAGCACCGATCCAAGCAGAGAGAAACTTTGGGGCTCAGTAGCTGCCGTCTCGCGTTCATAGAAGCGATGGTAAGAGGCAGAGACGCCGAGGCAGGAAAAGGTTAGGCCGGGGGACTGCAGAGACAGATAGGAGGTGTGAGTGACGATCATAAGGCTATGGGGGGTTCGGGGGAAGGGGACGGGGGGGGTCAGCCCTCCTAACACTGAACGTCCCCCAGGCTGGGGAGGAAGAGCAGCAGGACTCTTCCTCCCTGCAGACCTTCTAATCCTGCAGCACGGCAGTTTCGGGGGCTTCTGCCTGAACAAAAAGCCCCCACCCCCAAATAGTCCCAACAGCCCGTCCTTTCCCTCCCTTCCCCATGTCGCCTGAGGATTCTATTTGCCTCCAACAAGTCGCATACGCCTCCTGTCCCTATTTTAATTGAGGGCACAGCTCCTCCCTTCCACCATCGTCGAGTTGTCCTACTAGAATAAAGGGAGGGGCAGGCCCGGTCGGTCGTTTCTCTTTTGCCTGGTTCAGATAGAAAGATTATAAGTCCGCTTCCAGAAAGCACAAGGAGTGATTCAGGCAAGCAGGAATATAAGAATCCAATCGAACGTACAAAAGAAAGAAAGACCATCTTAACAAGCTGCGTTCCTCTCTGCACATACTCTGATAAGCGAGAAACGAAACACAGTCAGTTGATTGAACTAAATAAATGCAAACTCATACGGGCCTACCCTTTTTCTCCTGCTTTCTGCGTAGAATCAACTAATGGCGATAGGATGGACTTCCTCTCTTCATGCTCCTCGCATGATAGATTTTCTTCCCCTTCCCCTTCGGACTTTCCTCCTCTCTGCTCTTCTCTTCCCCCCCCAGGACTGGGGTACATTCCCCACTGGGATGGTCAGACTCTATTTATAGATAAATGCGCAGAAGAGGAGAGATGGTCAGTGTGCAGGGGTAGGAAGGCATTCAAGGCGGGGGTCTGCTTGTCGGGACGGGGAAAGAAAGCGGTTGGGAACAGATGGGCAGTGCTATTAGAAGAAAATGAAAAATCTGATGAGACCTCCATTGTCAAGCCTCCTTTGATTCATCTTCCTCCCTTTTGTATCTCTCTGTTCCCAGCCAAGCCAGTCAGAACAGATCTAGAAACAGATAGAAGTAAAAACAAACGTAACAAAAGAAGAGGGAGACGGGCAAATAAGGAACGATAAGGAAGGTAACGATTTGATAGATCCAGCTTCTTTTCTTTTTCATGTTGCTCCTCTTCTCCCTTTGCCTTTCACTCTCGACTCGGACTCCTCTTCTTCCTCCCCCATCTCTTCTTCCTCTTCATGCCTCTGCCGTCCTACTCTGAGGATAAGCCCGACACCCACTCATACACACATACACGCACATTTTTTCACACACATGCACACACACGCACCCATGTCTTGCTCCCCTTTGCCCTGCCCCTCTCTTGAGCCCCCATCATTTTGCTTTCCTCTGATGTCTCCCGGTCTTGGCATAGGAATGAAAGGGTATGAGAAAAGAGGGTGGGGGGACGGGAAGAGGCCAGGCCGGGAGAACCGGGGAGAACCGCCATTCATCCTTTTTGTCACCTCTCCCCCCTTCTGAAAACATGTGCCTTTCCCCCCTTTCTTTTCTTCTTTCTTCTCACTCGTATACACCGTCTGACTTTGGTCCTTCCCCTTCACCTCCCCCACCTCCTCTTCCCCCACATTCTCTCACATACATACACACACACGTACCCACGTCTTGCTCCCCTTTGCCCTGCCCCTCTCCTGAGCCCCCATCATTTTGCTTTCCTCTGATGTCTCCCGGTCTTGGCATAGGAATGAAAGGGTATGAGAAAAGAGAGTGGGGGGACGGGAAAAGGCCAGGCCAGGAGAACTGCCATTCATCTTTTTTGTCACCTCTCCCCCCTTCTCAAAACACGTGCCTTTCCCCCCTTTCTTTTCTTCTTTCTTCTCACTCGCATGCGCCATCTGACTCTGGTCCTCCTCCTCCACCTCCCCCACCTCCTCTTCCTCCATATTCTCTCACACACATGCACACACACGCACCCACGTCTTGCTCCTCTTTGCTCCGCCCCTCTCCTGAGCCCCGACCATTTTGTTTTCCTCTGGCGTCTCCCAGTCCTGGCGTGGGAATGTTACTCGGAATGAAAGGGTATAAGAAAAGAGGGTGGGGGGACAAGAAGAGGCCAGACCGGAAGAACCACTATCTAGACTCCCATTCATCCTTTTTATCACCTTTCTCCCCTTCCCAAAACACGTGCCTTCCCCCCTTTTCTTTTCTTCTTCCTTTTAATTCGCATACGCCGTCTGACTTTGGTCCTCTCCCTTCACCTCCCCCACCTCTTCCTCCCCCACATTCTCTCACACACATGCACACACACGCACCTACGTCTTGCCCCCCTTAAAAATAATATAGTCTTTGCCCCGCCCCTCTCCTGAGCCCCTACCGTTTTGTTTTCCTCTGGTGTCTCCCGGTCCTGGCGTGGGAATGAAAAGGTATGAAAAAAGAGGGTGGGGGGACGGGAAGAGGCCAGGCTAGGAGAACCGCCATTCATCCTTTTTGTCACCTCTCTCCCCTTCTCAAAACACGTGCCCTTCCCCCCTTTCTTTTCTTCTTTCTTCTCATTTGCATGCGCCGTCTGACTCTGGTCCCCCCCCTCTACCTCCCCCACCTCCTCCTCCTCCACCTCCTCCCCCCCCGCCTCCACCTCCCTCCCCACCTCCACCCCCTCGAAGTCCCATGCCTCAAAACCCTCCCTCACCTCCCCTTTTTCCAATTTCATCGCAACGGGATTCAGAAGAAGCAGTCCCGCTCTCTCCTCTATCAAGCATCCTGTCATCCATGACAGAATCAGAAGGGGGAGAGAACAAAGAAAGAGAAGGAAGCGAAGAAGAATCAGAAAAAGAAGAGGTGGAAAACAACTATGCAAGCAGTGTTAGACAGTCAACGGAAACTGGGAAAATGAAGAAGTCCTGAATATGTGGTGGTTTAACTGCCGAGGAAGTGTTTTAAAACTGGAGACTGTTCTAGTTTCAGAAAGCTTCGATTGAGAGAGAGGTGCAAGAGGCAGACATTCTGTTTTTAGCCCTGCACAAATGTCGGACTGCGAACAGAAAACTGGAAGGACGAAACTTTCCGCTGATAAGAAAAGAACAACACGGGGAAGAAGAGGACAACACGGGAGGGGTGGCGATACTAATGGGGGAGAAAGCAAGAGGGTTAGGACTCGAAGCAGAGAGGCTGAGCAGAGCTGCTACATAGGTGAGTGCCCCCGACGATCTCGACTGGCCGTGCGTAGTGGGAATATATAACCCTTGTGCAGACTCCCCTCAAGAAGATAAAACACTACTTGAAGAGGTAAGCGAAAAATTGGAAGGGATCAAAAGGAAATCAGAATCAAAAAGAAGAAAAAGGAGTCTTCAATGTATTGGAGGAGACTTCAATGCAAGAACAGGGACCCTGGTACTGCGCATGGTGTGGGATGATGGAGAGATAGACAGACCAAGAGCAGAAAGAGGGGCAGAAAAAGGAAAAGGGGATTCAAGACCATATAGAGAGTCAGAGGACAAGAACACAGATAAGCGAGGAAACAATGTTATCTTCATTTCTTTTTATCAAGAAAGAAAGATCGTTCCCTTAAATAGACTGCGAAAATGTTGTATACAGGTCCTGGAAGGAAAGGAGGAGGAGACGTTTGACTTTGATAAACGATACACATTTGATGCATGCATAGTAGGTAGGGAAGGGAAGGCAGTGAATGACTATGTGTGTGTGTCCGCTGAGTTGCTCCCTTCTGTTTTATCCTTCACAATCCGCCGGGCCCCCCTCCACTCCCTTAATTTCGACCACCTTGCACTGTGTATAAGCCTGAAAGTACAGATAAAAGAAGAACCGGAGAAAAGAAAAAAGAAGAAAAAGAAGGAGAGTGAGTTAAGAGAGGAAGACCAAATTAAAAAAAGATGGTGAGGTCCTCTGCCTGCAAGAGCGGAGAGGGAATTCACGGAAGGCCTTGAAAAAAGAATAGAAAAGGAAAACCTCGGCGTGCTATACACAGACATCTTGTAAAAAGAAGAGGGTTTTGGTATAAAAAGAAAGACATTAGAAGAGGAATACAGAAGAATAAAGACGGCAATCAGAGAGGAATACATGAAAGCAGCACAAAGAGAGAGACAAAAGAAAAGAGGGACAGAAATACTCCTTGATGACCCCCCTGAAGTCATCTGCAAGAAAAAAGAAAAAGAAGCGCGAAACAGAGAAAGAAAAGCAGACAAAAAAATAGCCAAGGCCAAAAAAAAGGAGAAAAAGACTCTTGCACATGAAGAAGAGAGAAAGAGAATTGTAAAAGAAGAGTTAAAAAGGGCAAGAACGGAGAGAAGAGAAGTAAACAAGGAATACAGAAGCCTTAGGATAAAAAAAAAAAAAGAGAACAGAGAGACTGCACGAGAAGAACATAGAGAATAATAAATCTATTGAAAGAAAATACAGGCGGATGGAGTATATAGAGAGCCTTCTCAACAAGAAAGGAAGTGCACCAAAAGAACAGGATGTCAAATCATGAGATAGCGAGAGGGAACGAAAAACTTTTCCAGATAGAAGGAAGCGTAAGGGAAAGAGAGAAAGCAGAGAACAGGGAAAAAGAAGATGGACAAAAAGAAATTAAAAGAGCAATGGTGGGGATAGGAGCAATAAAAAGCATTATAAGGGCAGAAGAAGTAAAAAAGGCTAATTCCTGCACTGCCTGGCTGAGCTGGAATCCATTAATTCAAATGATTGTAACTGTCCACTCCCCGGTGTAAATATATCTGAACTCTTCATCTGTAATGTCATTCGATCGCTTCTACGCTCACATCCGGTCTGTCTTTTTGATGCCTGTCTTTATATTCTAGAAAATTAACTCTACCGGCGACTTAACAAACAACAACCATGCATGTATGTGCCGCTTGGGAGCTTAGCGCTCCAACTAGGGTTAGGCATCCTCTAACTAACTAACTAACTAACTAACTATGAGCTAATTTAGCTTTAATTAACCAAATGCATTTAACATCATCATAATGATTCTTAAAAAAAAAAACTCTCCGTTTGACTCGAAAGCACGAATTGTGTTAAGTGCCCCCTAGTCTCCTCTCACTGATACTCCTACTAGCTCGTACTGATATTTTGGCTCGAGTTATCAGATAAGTTGTTATTAAACTAACTACTACTAGCTCTTACATCGATATTTATATTAAAGAATAGATGCTTAGGTCCTCTTTCAGTCCCAACTCCCCCCTTTACATGGGGTTTGGATAGTGTTTGCACTATCAAGGGGAAATACTAGGGGAAATATTAGACAAAAAAACTATTAAAAATTCAGCTTGTGGCCCAGAAAGCGTAGCTAACTATAGCTGACGTGCATACACAAAGAGCTAGTTGAAGAGGAAGCGTATGGATGTATGTGAATGTTCAATTCAAAAACTATAATGCATGCAGTCTAATGCTGAAGACGTTCAGTTTATGACAACGTCTTTACTGTGGCCGTCACGGGGACAAGAATCCATAAGAAATTTAATCTGGGGTCCTACAGGGAAGGGAACAAACTATCTTGTTTGGCTCTCTGCTAGGGCTCTCTGGCCCTTTGGAAACTCTTAGAAGGGCTCCTCTAGCTAAGCCTTCCACATCGCCTCCCATGCCGAGTCATCCCCACCCCCCCATAAAACCATCCCTCATCCCCCTCTCTATTTCCATCTTCTTCATCCTCTCCGCTCTCTCCTTTTTCTCTGTCTTCGTCTTCTTCTCCCCTCCTTTCTTCTCCGTCTTTATCGTTCTCACCCCCTTCTCCATCTCCCTCCTCTTCCTCCTGCTTCCTCCTCACTGCTCTCCTCTAAATCTGCCCCTCAACGGACCCCTTGCCATCTCAAACCATGGCAAGATCTTATGCATTGAAACAATCTCCCAAAGCTCTCAAAAAACGGAAAGGATGCATTTGGCGATTTTGCCCCCGATGATGAGTCATCATCTGCATTATCCTTATCTAAACTATCAGAATCAGACTCACAGGAATCGGTCGGAATGGACTTACTCTCCGGTCGACTCCCGGACTCTGAACTTGAGTCAAGAAAAGGCAAATTCAACAGATACTCTTGGAGAGCATATTTCCCTCCTCCAACGCAAATTCGGCGTCGTCAGCTGCTGTAAACCCCTCATTGTTCTCTATCCCCACATCAATGCCATGATCAACAAGGATCTTGGCAATCCGTAACTTCACACTGTCTTCAACCTCTAACTCCCTCTCTTCTTGCTTTGCCTTTTACGTTATCATGATCATGTCTCGATTCAACACTATCCAGTGTAAGGCCGAACAACCTTTGTCGTCAACTGCATTTACATTGACCCCCCTCTCTGTCAGGAGTTAAGCAACTCGTATAAAGCTATAAAGGGCAGTCAAGTGGCATTAAGATAGGCCTCGAACATATTAGCAACCATCGGCCTATTGATGTTTCAGGCCTATTAAAAGAAAAAACCGATTTTTTTTTTTATTTTTGACCCAGAACAACTCTTAACAAAAGTGGTGCAACACATGAACAACATTTGTACAACACTTGAACAACAGTTCAATGTTTGACTGAAAAAAAAGTTAATTAACGGTTTTAACGTCGGTTTAAAGTTCTTTTTTTTCTTTAGCTAACGTAGCTAGTACATGACGTAGAGCTGTAAAAAAAATCTTCAGGATAAATACCAACAATTAACTAGACGAACAACCATTATTACGGGATCGTCGCCCAGATGGAATACCGAATTTTGGTATGAGCTAGGTATCTATGATTAACTCAGCATAGCGTGAATCTCTATAGCTTTACAGAGATTTCCCTTTCTACAGACTACTAGATAGACTACAGCGGTAGCGTAGTAAACGTACTGAGTCCTGCACTGAACTTATGCTATATACTATACTACCAGAGAAAGAAGCAGTTGAAGATGAAAAGACTTTGTAGTTTTACGACCTATAGTTTACGACAACTACTGCATGCACGTTTCTCTAGTTCATTCTATAATATTCAATTAATACTTAATATATATTATCATAATTCTATATTTTTAAATGAATGTTCACTTTCTAAATCTAAGTAGTAACAGTCTGATACATGATTTATCTAGCAGTTTATGTAGTAATACCAATTAAACTTCGGACTTTATATTGATCTAGGCATCCGAAGGCCTAGCCCGAGGCATGATCATGTTTCTTCACTCGCTTGACAAGTTCTTGAGAAAGCCACAATGAGACACGTGTACGCTCTCACCCTATCCCTGCCTGGATCCATGCACGCTTTCCTCCGAGTCTACACACTCAAGGTCAAACGCGCTCGCTTACGAAAACCAGGCCAGAAAAGTATACAAAAACAAAGGGCCAGGGCAACACTGCAAGTGCTGCTTCTTTTATCAGACTTTTGAGGACTAAGTCTGAGAAGTTGAATCAATCGACCAAAGAGGCCACTGAACAAAAAGACAAGGGCCAGCAGGTCGATTCATCTTCCCACCTTTTGCCTTCAGCAGCCGAATTCTCATAGTTCCCCCCTTACAACAATTCATCCAACCATACATACATGCGGTGGAGCGCGGCTCTCACCCATGCAAGTACACACAGAAACCTGATGCAAGTCAGCGATGCAGACACGACAAGCAGAGAGACTCAAGCAAAGCAAGTTGAACACACACAGTCACTACCAGTGCAATCGCGGGCACTGCATCCATCTAAAGAAAGAACCATCTCATGCCGTTCTTTTTCTTTTTCTTCTTCTTCCCAACGTGTTTGAATTTAGTGATAAAACAGAAGAGCTTCATGGGTTTTCGAGACAACACACACGCAGAACTAAAAAGACGGAGATACGTACCGAGACAACAAAATCCAAAGACGCCTCCTTCACTCTTCACCCCTTTTGGGCAAAGACGAAGGAATCGACTTAGAAGATCGTCATCTCCCTCGCTCCTGCTCGTCATCCACCCTCTATCTCAATTCTCTTTTCACTCCCCCACAGTAACTATCCCCAACTCTCTCCCTGCTCAGCCGAGACGAATGCCCTTCTCTCCGTCGAGTGCAGCGCGGCTGAGAAGAATGCCTTTCTTTCCTTCGGGCGCATCGCGACTGAGGATGATTCCCTTATCTCCCTCCCTCGGGCGCATCACGGCTGAGCAGAATGCCCTTGTCCGTCTCAGAATGCCCCTCTTCCTCCTCCTGAACCTCTCCGGTCGCTTCAGGGAAAACAACAGAGTCCACAGAGGGATCTGCAACATCCTGCAAGCGACGGCCGTAATACCCGTATCCGTTGTAGCCACCAAAGACGGTGCCGATGTTGCCGTAGTTGTTGCCGTTCCATGTGTTGAAGTTCTGGTTGAACCCCCCGTTGAAGTAGTTCTGTCTGCGCTGATCGAACCAGGGGCCGTTGACGAATCCGAAGTTCTGCTTGTCGTAGTCATCCTCCTCCTCTGGAGTGATCAGACCCGTCTCGTCAGAGGAGACGGCGTTCTCCTCAGCAGTCTCGGTGGGAGGAGTCAGAGGCTCAGTCTGGGGGAGAGGAGTGTCTTCAGGAGTCACAACACCCACTTCAGAAACCGTCTCTTCCAACCGACGATCTTGACGAGAGGCAGAGCGCCAGGGGAAGGGGAAGCCGGGACGAGGGAAGGGACGAGGCCGGGGGAAAGGCCGAGGGCGAAGGGGACCCTCAGGGCGCGGGAACGGACGAGGACGGCCGGGGCCATCAGGTCTCGGGAAGGGACGGGGGCGCCCAGGACGGCAGGCCCCGTCGTAGGCCTTCCGGACTCGAGCAGCCCTTCGAGTGCAGTCGTTCGGGTAAGTGCGTCCGTTTCTGCCACACACAGGCATGTAGTGGCGGGGGCAGAAGCCAGGCTCAGGCCGAGGACGTCCATAGCCAGGACCTCCGTAGCCTGAATCCACGGCAACGCCGCGCTGTTCTTGGGCATAGAGCGAAGGAAGGACAGCCAAGAGAAGAAGACACGCTTTCAACATTGTGTCGGTCAACGAGTATGAGCTGGAGGCTGTGACTGATCGGTTTGGTGTCTGTAAAAGAGACGCCAGTGTCAAACCCTCTCAAGCAGTCAAAGTAGTTGGCACCAGGGGTTCGCTTTTGTAATAGCTGACCAGAAGAGTGGAAATGTGAGTTGATGATGAATGAAGGAGCTGAAGAGAAGTAGGCGTTCACGCAATGATGTGTCTTCAAAATTATTCAAGCCCTTTTTTCAGGGAGTTTTGCTGCAGTTCTGCACGTCGTGCCCTGCGCCGCTTTCGACTTCAGCACAGCGCGCGCTGCGTATCGGTCGGACCGCGCGCGCTGCATGCGGCCGCGGCCGCGGGGCGACGGTCGGGCCGCGCGGGTCGGACCCCGTGCTGCCCGGCCTACATCCTGCATGCGCCTTATACATGCATGCATGCGCCTTACAAGCTAGCAGCTTTTCATAGCTTTTCACCTTGAGGTTGACGACACTCGAGATCGTCCTCTCATGGTACGTGTCTCTTCCTCTCACGACTCACTCAAAGGGCAAAACAACTCTGGGCACGAGCCACTGATACCAGTGCGTTCCTTCTGTTCGTTTGAGAGTTCAGACTGACGGGAAGCAAGATGCTTCTTCTGCTTCTCGCAGTTCTCTGCGGCCTCTGCAGAATTTGCCATTGCGGGGCCCCAGCAGCGACCCACCTGGTGTGTGAAAGGCTGCACAAGGCGTGTTCGGAGGACACCTGCCATGGGCAGAACGTGTGCGCCGACAAATCGGGGATCGAGTCGTTGATGGTGTCGTCTACGATGAGATGCTGCTGTCCCTCGGCAGACCTGTCTCCTCTCACACCTTCCGCCAAGTGCCAGGAGAGGGCGGGGTGCGCGTTCGACTGCTGTCCCTCGTCCGGTCAGAAACTGTGTGGCGTGCATTCTGTGCACTGCTGTGACCCTGACATGGCCTGCTCGGGAACTTATTTGAAGTCCAAGGACAAGTGCTGTGTTCCCAAGGAGACGGAAAGAGCTCAGTCTGCCGTCTCCGCAGTCGCTCCTCGTTATTTGACCTCGGCAGGGGCTTCGTGTTGCACGCAAGGAGTCGGTTTCTCCTGCGTGTCTGAGGGAGAGGAGGATGAAGAGTGTTGTCTTGGGGAGAAGGACTGTGCAGCCTCGAAGGAGGACTGTGTGAGCAAGTCAGAGACGTCAGATGGATTTCCCGGTTGGGGGATAGGCCTTGTGGTTTTGGGGGTAGGGGTGGTAGTTCTGGTGGGATTGTGCATGTTGTGGTGGAAGTCTCCGCCCTCCCGGCGAGAGAGAATTCGCCAAGGGGTTGTGAGGGCCTGGGGTCGTCTCTGTGGTTTGTTCAGGGGCGATCGGCGGGCTCGTCTGTTGACCCTCGACAGATTGGAGTCGGAGGGAGACGGCATGCATCAGGAAGGGCCGGCGGGTGAGAGCATATTCCGACGCCCTACAGATCCCCATTCGCCTCCGCCCACTCTCTCTGACATAGGAGACGGCAGAGAAGCGAAAGAGCTGGAGGAGGAGTCCCAAGAAGGGGATTCTTTCCATGAGAGACTCTCGCAGCAGGGAATTCTCCAAATTCACCCTGGAGCACATCCCGTCTCTCATCCTTCACAAGTCACATCAGCATCCGAGAGCGCAGCACTCCGCCAGCAGAGCCAGGCAGATGAGGAGGCTGTGGGGGGGAGTGTGGATGTGAGCCCAGCCCCAAAACAGAACGTACCCTCCCTCCCCTCCGTCTCTGCCCCCAGAGCTGCTGACGCAACGAGCAGGCCTGCAGGGGGAGAACCCGATCTTGCGGCGCAGGCAGTCAGTGCCCCCCTTTCTTCTTCAGACTCACAGTGAGTGAGTGAGAGAGTGAGCGCAAGAAAGAGCCTGTACGTTCAGGTGCACGTTGGAGGGTCGTTGGGGTTTCCTTCTCTGTCGAGAAGGTGCCGCCCTTCTTTTTTTAGTCAGTCGGTGTTACATCAGCGTTGATGGATGGATGTTCAAATGGAGAGATGGAAAAAGAGAGACACGGAGGTCGACACAAAGATGACGTGACACGATTCAATTTGCTTGATTGACGTTGGGAGGCAGAGGAAAGGAAAGGACTGTCTATAGAAAGGAGTACATCCCATGAGACTGCGTGGAGACAGCAAAGTGGCAGACCGGCAGCCTGTTGCTCTGGGAGGTACGAGTGATGCAGACAGAGGTGAAGGAAGAGGAGAAAAGGAACGTGGAAAGGGAAAAGAGCAAGCAGAAACGAAAGATCGAAAGGGTACAAGAAGCAGGAGAAAGGAAGAAAGGCAGCAGGCAGGAAGAAACGAAGAAAGGAAAGACAGGGAAGGGAAGAGAAGAGAGACGTGCATTTCGGTATGCTCTGATTGCTTTCTCTCTTTCTTCCAGACGGATGTCAAGAGAAAAGCAAGAAAACAAAATTGCGTGTCATCGTACCTGTGTGGTTTTAGCTTCTTCGTGTTTCCCTTCGCTTGCCCTCTCAATCAATTACAAATGAATGGCGATCGTTTTTTTGCGCTTTCTGATGTCTTTCTTTGCGGTTTCATGGGAAGAACGGTCGGTGAGAAGAAGCGATCGAATCGGGTTGAATGGACAGAGAGAGACGCAAGCAGAAAGAGAAACAGAAGATTCAAACGAGAGGATCAGATAGAGGTGTGCAGGGCCCCGTGAATGCTGCTGCTGTTGCGGGTGCTGCGTGAAAGGGTTGTCGCTGGAATGGGGTAAGGAGAAATGGGGGAACTTGGGGAGAGGAGGGGAGGACAGACGGACTGGAAAGCGCCAAAGAAAGAAGGGAGAGGGAGATGAGGCGAACGTACAGGCAGAGAGAAGACGTAATCAGAGCGATGGAGAAGCAGAGACTGACTTAGATGGACAAACCAATTCAGAAAAGCAGAATGCAGATGTGGATCAGAAGAGAAGGCCGGCAGGGAGTGCGTGCGGTCTGTGAAGAGTACAGGCCTCCTCTCTCCTGACTGTTCTCTCTGCAATCAATCTTCCAACAGACATACATTCGGAAGCCAAAGACGAGTCGACAAGCAGGAAGAATGGAGAGGACGGATGGAGAGGAAGGATAGCCCCGTCTCTTCAAATGGGCTGCATTTCTGCGAGGAAAAGCGTGGTTTGGAAATGAAGAGGTGAATGGTGAAGCGGTCTGTCTTCCTTTCTCTTTTCTTGTCTGTCATTTCTGGGTTTTCCTCCTCAGTATTGCATTTGTTGGGATTCTTTTTGTCGAGGGGTGTTGCGGATGCTCTTGTGTGCTCTTGCCGATGTTGTATGGAGGGTCGTCGGTGCGTCTTTCGGGGGGACCTGCCTGTGCGGCGTCCGTGAAAAAGCAATGAATGAGTCTCGTTTCAGTGCACATGGAACGGTAATATTGAAGAAGAGGTACGTGCGGAGAGACAGGTCACACAAATGCGCGTGGGAGCTCGATGAGCAGAGTGGTTGTCGAAAACAGAGAGAGAGAAGCCATTGGGAATGTACAAGGCATTTGGTTTGCTGAGAGTATGAGTGGCTTTCTGAATCAAACCAAAAGAAGCAACAGTAGATAGGTGGGGCGTCGAGATGCGTCGGGAGAGAGACGTTGGAGAGAGACTCCGATATGTCCGTTTTCCCGTCGCGTGTTTGTCGGCTTCATCTTGTAAAATATATCTTCTTTCATGTGGTGATTCATCGCTGATGCTGTGAAGGGTTTGCATGGATTCTGGCGCTTGCATATGGATGTGCGAGCACCGACCAGTCCTTTCCTTTCTGCAACTGTTTCATGGGAAACCAAGTCGTTCGGACTCGTTCTGGTTTACATTGGTGACTGATGAGACACACAGGTTTTTCTAGCTGAGCTCTGCTGTTGCTGAACCATGTTGAATTTTTATGCACCTTGCCGCTGTGCATGTATAAATCTACGAGGTTCTTGCTGTCTGATCTATAGATACTACTGAACTAGCTACTGAGTCTATTTTCTATAATATCTTCATTATTAATTAGTTTGTTAATCATGCTATATGCAATAATATGATATTAATATCTATAAAGGAGTTCATCAATGTCTCATTAGCTACATGATTTGGTATATAGCTTATTTACCACCTTATTTAAAATATTTATAGCATATGACACTATATGTACACAAGTACAAAGATTTTTTATCACATTTTGTGATTGATCATTGAACAATTAACTTAAGATTCAAGTTGAGAATTAGCGTGAATGTTTATCAATGCCTAGATCAATGTCAGCCTACACATGTAGCTACACATGCACATGCCAACTTGCCAGCTTGCCTGGGTGTTTAGCTGGGCGCTGGCCCGGATAGGCCAATTCGCTAACTGTATGCATCTCGAGATGCATCTCAGAATTGCCTGACTTTGAGACTCACGCAAAGAACAGGCTACATGCATGATTGAATGCTGCCTGAGCCTGCCTTTCATACCAGCCTTCACAGCTAGTTTGAATGTGTTTCAGGGTGTGGGTCACTTGGAAAGAAATCGTATCATAATGATACTGCTCATAAACACTGGCATAATCAGCGATATTCTTTTTATCTTACTTCCCTGCAGATAGCCAGGATTTTGCAGGATTTTAGCCCAGGATTTTAGCAGATTTTACAGGATTTTGGCCAGGATTTTAGCGGATTTTGCCCAGAATTCTGCCGGACTCTTAACGTTAAAAATATAATCCCTACACCTAGGATTTTAGAATCTAAAATCCTGGAAGAAAGCTAAAATCCTAGCCTCTTCCTAGGATTTTACGGAACTATACGGGATTTTACGGGATTTTACAGGAAAGATATAATCCCATAAAATCGTGGGATTCATTTCTAAAATCCTAGGATCCAGGATTTTAGTCTTTATAATCCCTAGAGCCAGGATTTTAGATTCTAAAATCCTAGAGAAATAGTCCGGCAGAATCCTGGGCAAAATCCGCCTAAATCTGCTAAAATCCTGGCCAAAATCCCGTAAAATCCGCTAAAATCCTGGGCTAGCTAAAATCCCGCAAAATCCTAGCTACCTGTAGGGTTAGACTTATACCGAAGTTGAGAAGTAGTTTATACCGTAATTTCGATAACCTTTACAACTTTTAAGGTCTGCCTAAAACCGTCCCGCAAGGTGCACATGATGCAGCACATCATTGGTTCTGGTTCGTTTTGACGCCCGGAGGCCCCGGACTGACAGGCTCGAGGTAACATAAAGCTCTTTCAAGATCGGCAGGAAGCGGAGATTCGACGTTCACTTCCGATTCGAATTCTCGCAGCGTACGATTTGGACCCATCTGCTGAGTCAAGCGCCGGGACTTGAATTCTTCCAGAGACGGGAGGGACAAGGAGTCGCAGTGGAGAAAGAGACGCGGACACCTGAAAAGAAGTCAGAGAGCAAACAATAAAGATATTCACGTATCTGAAGAGACGAAGGCATGGATGCACACGCAGGTGCGAGCGCATGGGCGCGCGCACTCTCAGTCAGTGACTCTCTCTCTTTCTCACACACACACACACACACACACACACACGCGTACAGACAGCGAGAGGGAGGGAAAGTTGGGGGGGGGGCAGAAAGGCGCGAAAGTACATTAAACTGTCGCTCTTCCTCGTCCAGTTTCGTTCCCTCACTGGTTTTCGTTCTAGATGCCACTGGATACATGCGGGTAGACGGATAGATCACTCACCTTCAAGAATGAATCACCGCCACACCGCAGACTTAACTATCAGAAAAAGGGAAGCAACGCGCTTGTTTGTTGTTCTGACTGAAAGAGTGACTGACCAAATCTCGGCATGCTCATCCTCGGATCCTGCGGCTCTTTCTGGAGGAGAAAAGAACGACCCCCCCCTCCCAGGATTCAATTCTGCCTCTTGGCGCTGTTGTTGCTGCCGCTTTTCTTGGCTCCTCTCTTTCCCCTCTCCTTCCCAAATGAGTTCGCCTACCCTTCTTTCAACAACCGCATCATCCATGCACTGCCCAAAGGAGTCTGGCCCTGAGTCGACCCGCCAGACCCCGTCTCTGTCTCCTTCGAACTGAATCTCTCTGATTGCCTCCATCCGAGTTGTGGTCCCATTTTGACCGCCGGAGTATCTGCGGTCCCCCACAACAGGGAAGCCTATGTGCGCAAGGTGGGCCCGAATCTGATGGGTGCGGCCTGTGATCAGTCGGACCTTCACGAGAGTGTACTCTGTGCCCGTGAGGGGGTCTCTGAAGTGTCCCTCAGGCCTCCAGACAGTAAGCGCATTTCGGCCATTCGGGGCCACTCTAACGCATGTTTTTCCTTGGACGTCCCTCATCTTCCTCAGACGAGCACTGATGGGAAACCAGGTCGGTTGGGGACGCCCCCCTTCCCTGCCCCCATCAGCTGAGAGATCAGGCCCCTCCAGTCGCCCTCTCACAAGACAGACATAGGACTGCAAAGAATTCAATGACACAAACACACAGACCGAATCCGGAACGAAAAAGAGGCATGCACCCTCCCTTCCCTGACAGAGAGCCCGCAGAAGGCGGGACGAAGGAATGAGGGCTGCAGGGGTTGCCAGGGGGGCAGAAAGAAACAGCAATGGAGACAAAAACCAAAAGAGAGAGAAAGAGAACGATCGATTCAACAACATGAAGAGGCTCGGATAGGCAGCACCTCCATCCACCCCCCCCTTGGTGTTGCCAAACATGCAAACCTTTTTTGCCTTCTTTGCTGCGAACATCAGCCGCACGAATACGAAGGCCTCGAGGCTCTTTGCCACCACCACAGGACCAGAGGTGGGCAGGTCGAGACGGTGACACACGCCATGGCCATAGGAGGGTCTCAGGCCAAGGTCGAAGGAGGGGAAGTTCTGCTTGGGGGGGAAACAGTCGAGAGGGAGGGACGGAAGGAGTGAGGTGTCGTTTTTTCGATCCAAGGTGCGGAAGCACTCACAGGTTCTCGAATATGTAAAGACAAATTAAAAACACCGGGTGGGCAGGAACGAGTCCCAAACAATGTGCAGAGTAGTCCGAAAGCTCACACGCAGACAGGCACTCGCGCACACAATCTCTCCCTCTCACTCACTCACTCACTCGCTCACTCACTCATTCACTCATCGTGCTTCTATGGATACCAAACTTGCTCATCTACACGCTTCTGTCCGTCTAAGAAATTCCAAGGAGAAGCACACACCCCTCTTCCTCGCTCTGCCCAGGATGCATGTAAACCTACGTCCCACTGACCAGTGCGACAAATTCATTCAACAACGGCTTCACAGAAGGTTCCAGCATCCTTTCAATCACCCGACCCCTTCTTGTCCCCGTCTCCTCCAAACCCCCGTCCGGTCCAAGAAGACCCGCACCGAGAAGCTCAGACCGAAAGATCGCATCTGCCCCCAGTGCCTCGTCAACGCTACGCCACGCGATATCGTGCACAGTCCAGCCAGGAGGCTTGAAGACCACCGCCAGGGAAGCGTCTTCGTACAGGAGCCTGCGGAGGGGGGGGCGAGAAGGGGGCATCAGTCAATTCATTCACGGCGAAGAACAATGTTCATAAGCGGTTTGTCACCGTACGTGCGTGCGTGTGTGTGTGTATGTGCGTGTCTATCCAGCAATGACGCAGCTGATAGGTAGGTTCGGCAGTCAGGTTTCGTTGCAATTGCAGAAAGGTGATAAAGGGAGGACTTGCCGGAGACACACGTCTGTCATCTAAAAAACAAGCGAAGGACGCATCCATCCAGATCATAAGGACAATTTTGCTTTCTCTCTGGGGGTCACACCACATCTTCCAAAAAGCTTGAGCTTACCTCGGCTCCTCCAGCTTTTTCCCAAACACTGCGGTTTGCTCTTCCTCTGCTTCTTCCTCCTCGTCATCCTCTTCTTCTTCAAGATCTTTCTGCTGCAGGACTCTGCTTATCCGACCGTCTCCCTCTCTGCTGTCCCTTTCCATCCTGCCCCGGTCTCCCTCTCCCACCCTCCCCACAAAGGAGGAGGACACCACAGATGCCCATCTGGGTCTGTACTCTCCTCCATCTGTCGCAGCGCCCCCCTCTCCAACGGCCTCTGCCTCGTCCTCTTCCAACCTCCCCCGATTCCCTCCGAGACACACACCGAAATCTCCCCCCACCGCCTGCCGTTCCCTCTCTCTCTCGCCTCCCGAGGCCACCGCTTCCTCGGCCATTCTCGCCAGCCACTCGTCACACCGATACCCCATACCCCCCACCAGACCATCAACAAAACCCACAAAGTTGTCGAAATTCGAGCGACACTCCACATCCCCCCTCACCAACTCCAAAGCACTGCCAGAGAGACCCTCAAGCACATCCAGAGGAAGCACAGGGGTCGTCCCATAAAGCTCTGGGTCACTGGAGCCACGCGACGCTCCCGACCCTAGTGCCCAAACCAATTGTGTTAGCTCGGCAGGTGTGAACACAGACGCTCCCCCCGTCCTTCGATCCTCCCACCCAACCAATCCGTCTCCCCCTCCCTCTTTGCCCAGCAGTCCCCTCAACTTCTGCGCAAGGAGGGCAAAGTCAAGCCCGAGAGAGGACAGAGGTTCGTCTGTGCTTCTGCTCACACAGTAGAGCACTCTGGCCACCTCCTGCCCCGTACACTCCCGCATGTGTCGATTCAGGAATCGAATAATCAAACTGAAACTTTCTCTCGACTCAGATACCAACAGACACGAGTCTTCTGACTTGGCTGCAAGCGCCCCGGCTCTCATGAGGGACCACAGCAACACCCCCACATCTTGCATTCGAATTTTGGTCTTTCCCTTTCCCCCACCCTCAAAGACAGAATCCTCCTCCATTTGCCTCAACGTGTTCTCTAAAATGCCCTTGAATAACGAAAAACAGGACTTGACAGTACATCCAAACGTCGAGGCACCCCAAGCGACGTGGGACAGCGAGTGGCCTGCTGAAACTGCTTTCACGCGATCAGAAGATGCAGTGAGAGAGTCCAGAAACCGAGCACATGCCGCTGCAGCCCTCCCTTCATCCGTTTCTCTGCATTCCGCTTGCTCCCTCTTCACCCCTGACAAGCCGATAGACCAGCAGACCCCAGCAAGAGTGGAGTCAGACCAGTTCACAAACCCCCTTTCTGCATCCCTCAAAACTCGCTGAGAGCTCAAAAGTGCCTCAAGCAACCTCAAATCAACACTTCTCAAAAAGGCAAAACTCCAAAGAATGTTGGAGGCGTCCATCGGGTACATCGACGACATCGTCAACGACTCCTCTTCCAAAGATGTTCCAGAGCGTTCTCGGGGAGACGTCAGGGGTGATCCCTTCGTCTCTAACCCCGCCCTCTCCCTCTCCAAAATCGATATAGCGTGGTCAGCAACGCACTGAAATAACAATGGTGCCTGCTGCTCGCACCGTGCAAATGCCCAAACGAGATTGGCTAAATTTTTCCACTTGAAATCTTCCAGCCGTCTCCCCCCTCCTCTGCACACCTCTGAAGCAACCAGTATGAAAAACTTGGGATCGATTGCCGATCCTGACTCTGACCCCTCCGCTCCTTGTCGGATCTGTCCTCGCTGTTGCAGCAGAGTCTGCACGGTAGCAACAGACCAGCAGGAAATAGAGAGATGGTGGGCGTCAAATTTCCTTAAGATCGGAATGGCTCCCTCCTGTATCGCCCTCAGACAGGCACACACTTTCTGGAGTGTCTCGTCTCCCAGCTGTTCTGAGTGTCTGGTCGAGAGTGTGGCCAGGGCGTGGGAGGCCTTGAAGACGTTTTGGGGTTTGTACAGAGAGAGCTTGCCTTCTGACTCCACTGCAGGCAGAACAAATAGAGAGGAGCTACAAAGCACGACTAGCGCAAGGACAATGAAGTCAACGAGCAGAAGGAAGGGCATGAAGAAGGGGGAAAGGAAAGTGGACGGGCGGAGAAGCAGACAGCTTATTCAAACGCACAACACTGATTCGAGCGTCCGTTCTTGGGATTTCACTCTGCAAGTAGAGAAGAGAAGGACTGTCCCCAACACCACATAAAAGGAAGAGGCCACGCAAAGAGAACATCGATCGACAAAGGAAGCGTGCGTGCGTCAGCAGAGCGAACAGATGGGCATGCAAAAAAGGACAAGAAAAGGGGCAGGCATGCCCTCAGAGCGAGAGAAATACAAACTGCTTAAAGAGGGTACCCAGAGGTCCCTCCAGTAATCAACAAAGATTATTCTTCATTTTGGAGCCACCAACAGAAAAACATGTAGCCAAGAACATCTTTGCAGTGCTTTTTCGAGGAATCCTTCGAATTCGAACGAGAGACTGACGGCAGAATCGATACAAAACGTCCACAAGCATCTGCATCACCTCCACTCCTTTCCGTCTCTCCCTCTCCCCAGGGCGTTTCCCTTCCTTCTCCCCCCGCCCATTTCCCTTTCCCCCCCTCTCTTTGTTCTCTTCCTGGACGTAAACCAACGCAGACAGGGCCGAAATGCAATTCGGAACATCCAGTGCCTGTCCCCTTGCCACACTCTTGCTTTCCTTTCCTTCCTCCTGGGGCTGCACTTCTCCCGGTCCCCTTCCTGTTCCTTGAAATGTTCCTGTGACTAGCTCTGTGACGATCTGGTGGAGATCCTGGACAGACGAGCACGCAGCTATTCTGCAGGCAGAGAGAATTTACAAAGAAGTGTGCAAGGGAAAGAGACTCCGCACAGGCAAGAAAGAAGGTGAGGATGAGAGATAAAACCAACAGGCAGAAACACCAGTGTATTAACACATTCAATGTAGGATTGCGGTTACTCTCGTTCCTCTGGCCCTTTCATTTCCAACCGGCCTCAAGTCTTGTTCTCATGAAAGTGTGCATGTCGACACACACGGGAAAACACCCTATCCACCATCAATTCATTTCCCTGAATGTACATTGATGTGCACACCAACCACGCTCTCATTTATCCTGCACTCCGGCCGTCTCACACTGACGTACACTCTTTTCACTCGGATGCAGGCGTCTCTGTCAAGAGGCGACTCCCTCGGGCCACCTCTCGGGAACGGAGCAGAGCTGTGCTTGCTGCTGCTGGTGCTGTGTGGGGCGTTGTGTCTGACGCTGGGTCTCTGCATCGGCTGTTGAGACGCCCTTCCACCCTGTCTTCTCTGGTCTAGCTCATTCTCACGTAGACGGGCGGTTGTGCAGACAGCAACAGACGACGAGGCTCTGTCTGCGGTCCTCAGACAGAGCTGCCGAGGACGCCACACCCCCTTTCCCAGAGACAGCAGTGACATTCGAACAAGCACACCTCAGCAGACAGCAGTCCGCATGCGAGCAGGGAGACGGCAAGCCCAGAGACGGATGACTGAAAGAAGGAATCTGTAGTGCTTCGGGATCTCAGAGGAAATGCCAACTTCCGTACCGTGACGTCAATCGGCTCCTTGGGGGATGCGTTCGGGCCTCTTTGGTGCTAAGGGTGATGGGAGTGTACTGCTGAGGTAGTCAATGACCTTGCGTGGGTCACTCACAGATCATGTTTGAATGTTTAATAAATCGGACGAGAGTATCATACCCTCCGATGTGCTTACCACACATCTCTACTGTTTGCCTCTTGGAATATGATCCAGACAATTTAAAGTTCCTGCTGGTCATTGAAGTACGTCCCTTGCACAAGTTTTAGGAGAGAGACCAGAATATGAGACCAGAACTTGAATTGAGATGCATGCCGTCTCGCGAGACGGCATGAGACGCGAGACGGCATGAGACGGCCGGTTGCATGCGATGCACGCGAGACGGCGAGATCGGCCGTCTAAAAGGCCATCAAAGGGTCGCCTTTGCCAAGCCAATTTAATAAGGAGAGAACATTTTATGAAGTTTTTGCCCTGCCTTTCCTCTCTTCTCCGCTCTTCTCCTTGTCTTTCTACCCTGCCGTCGCCTGAGGGATAAGCCGCACTAAAAGTGATCGATGAGCAGGTTTGCTCCTAAATTCGAAATTAAAGGGATGAACCGGAACGTACCGGAACTTTTTGACAGACTAGATCCGTACATCATATATAGCAACACGAGCTACGGAGCATGCATAACAAAAACCTCAATCATCAATGACCATGTAATCATATGCAGTCCAAGTCTAGAATTTTTAGACGTCTACAGTGTGACTCTACACTGACTCTACAGTTCCGTTAAAAGGCCGCTTTCAAGTGCTGGTGACCCTTATAAAAGCGAATACTCTTTTTCAAGTAGAGTGCGTTGTCTGCTCAGTACGAAACTATCTCTGTTGACCTGAATATCTTCAATCCACTGCCCAGATTATCATCTATGCTGGCCGTTTCTTTTCTACACAGTTCATCACCTAAAGGCTAAAGTCTAGATATCATCAAATGTCTTACCAAAATGTTGTTCATCCGAATTTTAAACAATTTATAGTAGCAACATTGATTATTCTAGCGATTATTAGTCGAGGATCGATTATATTATAATTTATTATAATATTTATTATAATGTATATTATAATACTAAGCATAATAATATTGTTGCCTAGGTTGTTGTCAAAATTGTTATCGACTACCTTTATAAACCAAGTTTAACCAACATTGCATGTCATGCCCCGTAGTTGGCCAGAGCCTAAGTGATGGCTCACCGGCTTTATCCGCCTCAGTTCAATTCAATTCAATTAATTCAATTCAATTCAATTCAATTAATTTATCACTAACTTATTATAGTAGTATAATACTACCACAGTTTTTGTCTAACCGACTCACACACTGATAGAGTTTCAACGTCAAGTAAGCCTTTGGACGTTTTATTAATTTAAAGTTCGTTTTTGAATGTCTTTCAAAATTCTTACCATGTAACAAAAAAATGTGTTTTTTCTCATTTTTCTTCTCTCTCCGCAGTCTCACTGCTTGTGTCTTTAAAAGGCGTGGTCTTCTTTGTTGTGTTTGATGCGGAGCATGATTGAGCAGTAGCAGAGCTGTCAGACTGCTTCAAGACAGGCGAAAAACGGCCGAGAGGAAGTGTTTGGAGTCGACTCCGTGCTCGTATTATCGCAGCCAGGTGCTTGTCAAACTCCAAGTCTGAATGTCCCCTCCCAGCTAGCTGACTCTGGCCGACACTTGCCGGAGGATCTGCTGGATTGGGGATGCAGGAGTCGACACTCTGGTCGGTGGCAGAACGAGACATGATCGATGCACTGGTGCTTGACCCGTGACTGCACTCGGGGATGCCGGGGCCCTCAGAGGGCCCACCGCACGGTGGAGAGGGCCCAAAAGAGGGGGGAGGAAAACCACTGCGGTTGACACAGGCGTCACCGCACTTCTGGGGGGAGGTGGTTATCGGCTTTGACTCTGTGTCTTCGACTGTGACCCGGCGAGTGAGTTCGACGAGAAATCGGTCATGAGAGCCGACTCTGCAGGTGGAAGACACGATTTTGAAGGTTGGGCGGAGGACCTGATTCCACGAGAAATGTTCCAGAACGTCCAAAACGTTGTGCTTCAACAGAATGCAGAAGAGCCTGTGGCTTGGGGGTGAAGTGTCATCATCGTTTTCTTCCTCTTTCTCTTCTTTCGGGTTCTTTTCCCCCTTTTCCTCTCTTTCCCCACACCTCTCTTCTGAACCCTTTTTCGGGAAGGTTGTTTTTGCAGTGTCGGTCTGTCCCTCCCTCTCGGTATCTGATTCCCAGTCTGAATGGCACCCGCCCTGACCAACTGCTGTGAATGTCCAGTGATGGATCTGACAGGACCGAGAGCAGTAGGCAGAGAGACGGCAAGTTGGACAGACCTGCATACAGACATCCAATTGGATGGAATGAACACGTACACGTACACAAGTACATACGCAGGCATTCATTCACCCTTGCATGTGTGTAGACTGACAGATTCTATGTACCTTTTTCTTGCCTCTCTTATTCCCTTCGTCTACACAACAGGGAGATGGACGAGAGAGATGCCCACGCAGCCTGATCGCTTTACTCTAACTCCTCTCTCGTCTACCTAGACTGGCAGACAAGCTGGCAGACTGAATTGTTGTTTTTCCCTCTCTCCTTCAAACAGACAGGCGGACAGACTGACGACATGTCAAACAAAGAGACTTCTTTTTGCCTTCTTCTTTCCAGTTTCAAAAAAAAAATCAGACAGACAGACTATATGATGACAGACTGTATGTTTCTTCTTCAACAGACAGACGGACTGAAGGACAGACGGACAGAAAGACAGAAAGAAGGAAAGAAAGAAAGAAAGAAAGAAACAAACAAAGAAACAAAGAAACAAACAAAGAAAGAAAGAAAGAAAGAAGAAAAGAAGGAAAGAAGGAAAGAAAGAAGGAAAGAAAGAAAGAAAGAAAGAAAGAAAAACAGTAAGAAAGAAAAACAGAAAGAAAGAAAGAAAGAAAGAAAGACGGTCAGATTGACAGACTATATCGTCTTTTCTTTACTTTAACTTTTTCGCTTCCTTTCAGACAGACAGACAGACAGACAGACAGACTATATGTTTCTCTAGTATGCTTCTTCTTCTCCCTTCTTTTCTTTATGAACACAATAGACAAAAAGAAACAAAACAACAAAGACAAAAGAACATCACGACAACTCAGACAAAGTGGGCAGGGGGCCCGAAAGGTGAGAGTTAAGCGCCCCTTGCCTCTCCACCTCCCGACAGACTTTCACAGACAGACAGACAGACAGACAGACAAACAGACAAACGGACACACAGACAGGCAGACACAGACATACAGACGGACAGACGGACGGACAGAAAGACAGACAGACAGATAAACAGACAGACAGATAGCCATGAAAGACACATATCAATACATCCATTCATATGTGTTGAGAAAAAGAGCAGCGCACAGGTTGAGAGACTGTCCCTTGCGTGGGCGGACCTGCATGTGTGGTTTGGTGACACGGCACTTTGGGGCGTCGCACCAGACTGGAAATCTGTCGTCCTGCTCCGCGCGGGGAAGGGCGAGGAAGGCGTCCTGTCTGACACGCTGATGCGGGTGCTCTTTCTGTGCTTGGGAGGACTCCGTTGCTGTTGTCGGAAGGGAGGTGAGGGGCAGCTGTTTCATCGCATTGGAAGGGAATTCCTTTTCCCACCGGCGCTTTGCTGCTGTGGAAATCTGTTGGCGGGATCTTGAGGAGGTCTTTGAGGGCACAATACTGTCGAGTCGTGCAATGAAGAGGTCCAGAAAGGGAGGGGGGGGCTCAGGGAGGAACACTTCTGCAAGGGCGTGGGGTTTAGAGAGATACGCCTTCTTTTTTTTTTGCACCGTGGTGGCGACTTTGGGGTTAACTATGCACAGCTGGAGCGTCTCTATGCGCACAAGAGCTCTGTGGATCTGTCTTTCTCTTTGATCGCGACTTGGCACGAACTTGTGATTGCAGTAGTCTCTGAGGCCTTCGGGGAACCCGCACACATTCACACGGGGTTTCAGGTCCTCCTTCAGGTCCTCGACGGCGTTGTTGAACAGTCGCAGCGCATCTGCCCCTGCATGGTGATCTGATTCAGTCCCCAGAAATGCTGTTTTCTTTGCCTTCTCAAATTCACTCGGAAGGGCAAAGTGACTGAGGACATCCAGAACTATAGGCAGAGAAGACCCGACATGGGCTTCACAATAGCCTTCTAGGTTCCACTGCACACACCGAATCAAGTGGGAAAAGTCGATCGGGGAACTGTCTACATCATCCCATCGGATTCCGGCAAGTGAATCTGGTAGACTACTCCCCATGGCACCCATCCGATTGAGCTCTTTGGCGGGTCTTGCGCCTCACTTTTCGTTTCCCTGTGGGCAGGAACGAACAGAGAAGCCAGAGGAGAGGCATCAAACCGTTGTGATGGCCTTTGGTGAAGCGCAGTCTTTGGAGTGTGCGCTTAAGTGCCTCTCTGAAGACTTCACTTCTCCAGATCAACTTCTGCAAACGCGCGTTCTTCATCAAAAAGGCGGAAAGCACCAGGGCCCCGGCAAACGTGAGAAAGGCGGCGGCGGAGAGGGCCCCATGACTTTCCTCCCCACCATTCTGACAGAAACGGGCAAAAGATGAGAACATCTCGAGGGCTGTTTGGAAAATCTCTGTGGTTGCCAGGGAAGGCATGACACAACAATCTACACACGCCTTCCGAACGTCTTGGGAGAGGTTCTTTGCTGCAACCTCCAGATTGGAGCACAAGTCTACAAAGTCTCCGGAGAGGCTGCTCTTGTGAAACTCTTCTGGAGACTCAGAGAGAGACTCAGCAATGCAATGTCTGAGGGCAAGAAAGTCGACCATCAATGGGGCAATGGAAAGGGTCGAAGGGACTTTCTCCCGCATGACTGCCCTGTAGAGAGCAAAGTTGGGATGTTTCGGTTTGATTGTGGCCCGCTGATTTCCCGCGACCAGTTTGTTGAGAAACTGGCGCATCACTGCCTCCTCTACATCGGCAGAGAGGTCATCAGAAGTGATGAAGCTGTCTGACATCCTGCGCGCCGAAAAGAGGATACAGCCAGGCTACGGTAGAGAGAGAGAAGAAGAAAGCCAAGAAACAAGTGTTGTTCAATTGTCAACAACAGTTGTTCAGACTGAGCTAGAGAGTATATATCAAGGCTTCGACTAGCAGGTTGGTGTGCAGCTGAAAAGGAAGCGACTGAGTCGTAAAGCAAGCATCGGACGACATGACCCCCTGGTCACTATTGAGTCAGGCGGTCACAGTTGGAAGGTTTTCTTCCAGCACTCCAGGCTCTCTAGAGCGGCCATTTTTAGCACCGCGGCTGCGCCGCGGTTCCCTCCAGGCCCCTCCGCGGCGGCGCGCCCTCCCATTTGGGACATGGCCCCATATACCGTCAAAACGGCTTTTTCTGCGCGCCGCAGGCGCCACAAATTTTTTTTTAAGGTGTTTCAATGATAAATTTGATCAATTGCAGAAAAGCGGTGAAGGCATTGCGCTCGATGGCATAAATAGAAGAAATACTAGGTAAAGACGCGATAGCAAGGCAGGTCGTTGCAAAATCAACCCGACTGGATAGACTCTAGGTAAACAGGTCTAGGCACGACTCCCAATGCCGAGCAGTCTACGGCCGGTATGCTGGGACGTGCTATGCATCTCCGAACCGTCAGAAAACTTTTAAATTGCTGATCAATTTGGTTCAACTTACCTCAGAAAAGGTAAAGACCGGAACAATCACGCCGCGGTTCCCCCCTTTCTTCAAGGTTTTACAACCGCGGCGCGCCGCGGTGCGCCCTTCGGGCGCTCCGCGGCGCTTGGTGCCGCTCCGCGGCACCGCGGCGTTTGACCGTAAACGCCGCGGTGTCTAGAAAGCCTGCAGCACTCTTCAACGAAACTCTGACAATCGGGTTGCGAAATGTTGCGATATATCACTGCAAGCATGCATGTCACGCGTGCATGCATGTAGACGGACTATAGACGGACTATACTACGACATTCTACGACGAACTCTGACAGTGACTGATACAAGGGAAATCGCTGGTCAAAAATCCTACTGTCACAATCTCACCAACATATATATCACGCCTTCGGTTGCCGTCTGTTTGCCAGCACTATCGCACGTAGTCCTTCAGCCTCCTGACTGTCTCTTACTGCAGTGACAGCGCAGTTAGACCGCCGTCTCTACAGCAGTTTACAGCCCTCTCTCTTGGTTGGGAATTTGACACTTTGAACTCTGGCAGAGTATAAACATATTTATCTGTATACATATGTAACCCGGCAGAAGCGGAGGGCGAGGGTCCCCTGCCGGACCAACACCTTTAGATTTCACGAAGACGCCTGCCATGTCTGCGGCTGCTGAGGCCTCAACCAGAACTTGGCCACCCGGAGCACCAGGTTCATCTGTGCAAATGCCACCGCCTCATTCAGCTTATCTGGCAGCAGGTGGAGGGCCAGTTTCCTCTGTGCAATTGTTACCGTCTCCTTCGGCTTATCTAGGAGCAGGTGGGGGACCCCTTTCACCCGTCACAGCACACCCAGGAATCCTGCTGCAACTACAGCCGCAGTCCTTGGTCGGATTCGGACCTCCACTTGGCCGACCTCTACCGCCCCCTTTCGGGAAGCGGCCCCTCCCCGAGCGGTCGATGAGGGCAGTAAAACAATCGGCATCCAAGACGGAGGATCCCATCCAGAAACAGGAGCGACCACAAAGATCGTTTCTTTCGCCCGGACTTCCCACGGGTGAGTGGGTGTCTCCTTCATTCCCGACTGAGAACACCACTTTCGAGGACACGGCTCTGGTTGTTTGGAATTTTGATATTACGATGTGGGACTTCGATCGAATCTGCAACTGGATAACCTCCGTTGAAGTTCTCTTGAGGGATCGTTTTGGTCTGAAGGCACATTTCTTCGCAGCAATGAAACAGAGGTGCATCTTCCGGCGCCACTTTCATGCTCTCACCGGCGGGGAGGAGCGGGGAAATTCGCGAGCGCTTGCTGACCTCTGGGGGGGTCGGCCTTCCAAGTTGGTGGTCCTGCCACAGACTGAGGACAAAAGCGGGGCCACCTCCTTTCTGTACGAAACTGCCCTGAGTGCCCTCCTGGCTCCTCCCGACAGACGATACAAGGCTCTGCTCTTTCCCACCCAGCAGAACGTCTTTGCCAAAAACCCGGAACTACAGACCAAGGCAAAAGAGGCAGGGGTGACTACCATCCTAATGACATGGACCAGCCGTTCTCTCGACATGGAGAAGTTCTGTACCGACCACATCTTCGTCGTGGACAAAATGACGGGACTTCCAGTGAGCAAAGCGTCAGTCATACGTTCTCCTCTGGTTCTCTTTTTGCAAGGATTTTCTTCCGTTCGTTGGCTTTGCGCGTTCCCTGCCCCCCCCCCCCCC
>JAHBMJ010002314.1:16141-26283 GCA_018398765.1 Chromera velia | reverse complement strand
CCCCCCCCACACACACACACAAAGACACAAAAACACGCCTTAGGGCTGCACGGGCTCCATTTGATGGTCTCGCTGGTTAGTCTCGCTCTTCTGGTTGGTCGTTAGCTGCGTCGATTTCCTTCGTCCTGGGTTTAGCTCGGTTTCCGGATGCCAGGCCCTGTCTCTAAGCGAGAGCCGCATGGCCGCATGCATGCATGCTTGTGTTGTGCTTTATGTCTCATGAGTGCGTGCCCACTGTATGGCTGCGTTCTTCTCTTTTCCTTTTCTTCCGGCTTGTCACTTCTCTATCCTTGCAGGGAAGAGAACCAACCGAGGAACCCCTCTTCTCTGCTTCGTTCGGCCTCGGCTGTCTTCCCGGACGACGCTGCAGATGCGAAGGTGAAAAAGGGGCCTCGACTGGATGGCGGTGACTCAGGCGAAGCGGTCGAAAGTGAGGGATCGAGGGTCAAGAGAGAGGAGGATTGAACCGGATTGAATCAATCAAACGGTGCTCGGTCGGTCTTTTAAATCAAATTCTCTCTTCGACACACAGACGGCGTAGAGTGAGGGTAGCACAGGCATGCAGGAACTTTGAGGGAAGCTTTGAGGCTGTGTCGCAATAAAAATAGCTTCAACGGTCACAAAGTTGGTATTCGCACGGCTAGGCAGGAAGGGGGAAAGCTTAGTGAAACGAACTTCAAGAGAAAGAGAGAATGAAGCTTTCATGAACAGCCTCAGAGCAGGCGCAACTTCAGAGCAAGGAGGAGAGTCTCGGGAGACGGTAGACGCAGATCGACCCCGCTTGACAACTCCCAAAATGACGCAATGTCTAGCTCGAAGTGGAAAGCAGGACGAGACACTGTGCTCAGACACAATCGCCCCGGACACATACCGGGGTCATAGCTACTAGCATAGCTATCTATTTGCAAAACCTGTTTACAGACTTACTATTATTAAGTTACTAACTTTGCATGCAGTTTTTACCCTAGTTTTTACCTAGGTTTTCACAGGATTACAATTGAAAAAATAGGGAAAAACAGTCAAACCATTGCAAAATAATTCATTTTATATAATTTTATTTTGACTTCTCAATTTTTTCTCTGAATGGTCAAGACGTAGGAATGCATTCAAACCGATACATCTTTATTCTATTGCAAAAACTTTTTATATTTTTGTACGTTTTTACAGGCCGGGTAATATAGCTGAACCTTCAAGTTAGTAAATCAGTATAAGTGTTGAGCAAAAAACAAAAAAAATGAAAAAATATATACGTATAAAAAAGTAAAAGTTAGAGAGGGAGAGAGAGCGAGAGAGAGAGAAAGACAGAGAGAGAGAGAGAGAGAGAGAGAGAGTAATGAACTAGAGAGTCCAGTCAAGGACAGTCTAGTCAATCTTATGGTTCTCTATACAGGAATAATACTGCACGACTTCTGTCCGGCTTCTGCTCTCATCTATTGAGAGTTGCTTTATTGAATTAATCAATCAATATACTACTACTACTACTACTACTACTACTAAGGAATTTAGAACTCTAAATTCCTTTTAACCTTTTAGATTCCTGTCTAAATTCCTTTAAATTCCTGTCTAAATTCTTTAGAGGAATGAAGACTAAATTACCCTTGACAGTGGACCGCGGGGGAACCCGGAACATAAATCCTAATCCTAATCTTACTGGGGTATCAGTCTGCTTGAAGTAAATCACGTCTAACATGCCAGTGAGTTGATGCTAGGCCCGATGGCGATGACGTATGCTGACTCAGATGATGATGCTATTATACTGCCAATAGTCTACTAGCTGTGTAGACTAGCTCAGTGTACGATTTAATTTGAATTTGAATTATGAACACCATGACTTTGATTTCTTCTAGGATTTCTTCTAGGATTTTTTGTTTGTGTTCGCCCACATCTGGCTGCCCTTTCAGAAGGCTTAGCTTAAACAGCAACACAAGCCTCCTCCAACCCTCACTCAGTCTAGCCCTCAGTCATCCGAGGATGCATTCAGATCTTCCTCAGGCTCTTCTGCCACGAAGGCATCCTTCAGTGCCGTGATTGCCTTCGCAACCTCAGTCACCTTCTCATATACACACCCGTACCTCCTCTGCCCCTCTCCTTCCCCAAACACCCCCTGGAGCTTTGCCAACCACTTGCTCCAACGATCGGGGTGCCATCGGAAAATGGCAGACCGGAGGGCCCCGTTGAAGTCCATCCCTCTGTGCAGGGACAGAAGATTCTTCTTCAACCTGCCCCCGGAACTAAGGGATGCCCCAGGGACAGGCAACTTGTCTGGGCACAGCAGCTCTGCAGACTCTCTGCCCCACTGCCTCACCCTCTCCTCCCACTCTCTCCACCGATGCTCGTCATCCTTTCGCTGTCTGTCTAGATTCTCAAAATCAACCCTCCCCTCTCTCTCTGCCCCTATCCCTGCCCCTCCAGAGGAAAACGAAGACGAAGAGGAGGAAGACGAAGAGGAGGAAGAGGACTGATGACCTCTCTTCATCTGCTCGAAAAACTCTTTACGGTTCTCTGTGTCAGCAGCCCAGGACCACAGAGATCCTGAGACAATCTGCCACAAACAGTCATTCATGAACAGCACACGCACCGCACGTGACGCGGCTACATACAGCAGGTTCAATTCCTCCGCATTCGAAGGATATTCGCATTCCTCCAAATCCCACAGTCGCCACCTCCTCGTCTCCGGATCCTTCACAACAGGACGACGGAAGTCCTCTGCTAGGAGGACGGAATCGAACTGCAACCCCTTGCATCTGTGTGCAGTTGCAAACTGAACTTCCACTCTTCCGTCGTCAGACGACAAAAAGGCACGATGCATCTCATCAAACACCGTCTCGAAATCACTCTCTTTAATGTCCTCCCCTAACTGCACTTCCGCAGTCTCTCCCACATTCACACCGTCCTGTCCATCATCTACCCTCTCATCCCCTGCCGGGGGGCTTTCCCCTCGTTCACGCGCCTCTCTTTCCCTCTGCAGTCTTCTCCTTTCAGCCCGAATGCGACCGAGGACTGCCTCCACCACCTCCATCTTCTGCAGAAGTTGGGACTTTTTGAACGTCTTGGCCCACTCTCGCAGGTCTTGCCAGTCCCATACCTCCTGGCTGTTCTGCCCCCTCCCAAACACCTGAGGACCCCCCCCGCAAAGGAGGGATACCAGCTGTCTGTACGAAGAGGAGAAGGAAAAAGGGGACTGACGACACCCCCCCCTCTTGGAGGCCACAAAGGACCAAAAAGGGACCTTCTGGGTCTTTCGCAAACTCTCCAACAGCATGCGGGCTACTGTTGCATTCCGTCTCACAATCACGGTCAACCTAGCCCCTGTCTGCTGAAGCAGCTCTCTCGTCCTCTCTACACACACACCCAGAGCAGCCCCCCCCATTCCGCAAAACTCCTCCGATACCCTCCCCCCACGGGGGCCCCTGCCAATAATACGAAGGGGTCTCTTCATGAAGTGCAGGACTGAGGAGGCAGCGTCTGCTATCTCCTGCCCGAAACGAAAACTCTCTGACAACAAAAATCGCCTGCCCATATTCAACGTCACTGCTCGAGGGTCCGCCCCCCTCCAGTGGTTGATGCATTGGTTCATGTCACCCACAAACACAGTCCAGGGGACGGGGCCGGAAACAGGTTCGGAGGGCTGTCCCCCAAAAGGACCATTACTACGGCCACTGCCGCACGCCCCCCCCACCCCGTGGTTATGAGAAGGGGATGCACCCTCCCCCCTGCTGCGTGCAGGGAAGAAGATATCGAACTGACAGGGGGAGAGGTCCTGTGCCTCGTCTACGAAGACTCCGTGCCATCCCCTTCCCTCCTTCTCCCTTAACTTAAAACCACACGGCAACAACCCCCCTCCTCTATGAGGGCACACGAAATGCCACTCCCAAGGCTTCTTCACTGGATCCAGCTGGACCCTTTTCATTCGCATCTGGTGCTTGTAGCACACAGGCGTGCTGCCTATGCCAAGACCCCAATTCGTAAGTTGGAAGACCTTCACGTAGCCGTCGTGGGTCATCAACTTGGAGGGAAGGTCTGCAGCAAGAAAAAAGGCATTGAAGAGACCAAGCAGATGACCAAAATGGAAACCAAATCTAGTCTGACACATGAGAGAATCATTCCAATGGGCCTGAGAACAGACCAGAGCAAACAGAAACACGAGAAGCATACGGATACCGAAAGTCTGCTTTGTTGTCCTTCCTCGGTTCTCTGCAAACAGTCGGTACTCATTTCTTTCTCCAGGCTCGCACGAAATGTCAATGGTGCTTCTGATCCCCAGACCCCCCAATCTTCAGTTCTGAATTCAGAAAGATCAATGACTGGCCGGAATGGTGGATGAATGTGCGCATGCATTGAAAAAAAAAACAAACGGTCACTGGCCACCGGAGGGACAGATATTCAGACGGGAGTATTGCGAATGTGCAAGGAATGGCAGAGAAAAATGAAACAACTCGTCAGGTCTTCCAGAGGGGGGGACAGCGGGGAAGAGAGAGGGGGGGGGCAGCGCATTGTGGAGGGAAGGACGGAGAGGAGGAGCCGACAGAGAGAGACAGAGAGACAGGAAAGAGACGATAACAGAAAACGGGTGAGTTGGGAAAGAAAGAAAATGTGAGAGCAGACCGACTGACTGACCCCCATCCACAATTCTATCGAATGTCGACTGTGCGGCTTCGACGAGCCTCTGCACCGTCTCCTCCACAGGAAACTTCAGTCTCGGGGGTTTGCGTCGAGTTCGGGTGTCCGGTGGTGGCTCCACCAGGGACTCTTGTGGGACGTGGGAAGCTGCGACCTGTTCAAACAAAGTAAAAATACATGCGATCTCGTCACTCAAAGCCACAAACGCATGCACATGCACACACTGGCGCGCGCGAACGAGAGAGAGAGAGAGAGAGAGGGACAGAGAGAGGGACAGAGAGAGGAAGCCGACAGTTGGGTAGGCGAGGAAGAGGAAGGGGGGAAAGAGAGCGGGTGGTTGTGAGACGAAAGGAAGAGGCATGAGGCCAGAATATCTGGTGTCCGCAGCACCAGAAAGGAGCATGGAGGTGGCCGAACAGCAACACATGAAGAGGCAGAAACCGTAGAAGGAAGGTAAGGACAATAGACAAGAGAAAATTCCACCCGAACAATGACGGTTTTGCCAACCAGCTCGGGTTGAGAGCCAGAAAGCAGAAAAGGAGCTTCCATCCAACTAACCTTCAAGTCAGCAGAACGAAAAAAGTTTTCCAGAGTGTCACGCAGAACTCCAGCAACCTGACGTGCCGCCTTTTCGACCCCAGCCCTGTGAGCCCCACCAGAGTTCTCTGTTCTCTGTCTCCGTGCCTGGTTGCCTCTAGGGCCATCTTCCCCCCCCGGCCCCTGCACCCACTCCTGCAGTCTATGTTCATTGACCATGGTCTCCAGGAAGGGGGCGCCTAGGAAGTCTGCCCCCGTCTCCTTTTCGGTGGCCTTGTGAAACCACACATATTGGTATGCTAGTGCGTGCACTGTCTTTACGTCTACCCCCTTGACGCCACCTCGCTTCCCAGCCTCCTCCTTCGCTGCCACGTTGAAGACAGTGTACAGGAGGGGGTAAGGGGGCACACCAAGAGTTGAGAGTGATCGGAGACGGTGGCTGTCTCCGTGTCGCTTGAGAATTCCCGCAGCCATCCACTCAACGGTGGTCGTCTTTCCAGAGCCCGCAAGCGCACAGACCTGATAGCACTTCCCTGCCTGGGGTACTAGGTTCAAGATCTCCATTTGTTCTCTGGTCGGGGTGTTCTTCTGTTCTTCGGAAGCCCTGCGAGGCTGGGGGGTGAGAGCAAGGACGGTGGACCTGGCACTGGCCCCTGTGTGGGAGCGGCCTCGTGGAGGTGTTCGGGGGGGGGACGCTGTCCCTGGTGCGTCCTGTAGACTGGGGGTGGGGGGGGCGTCTTGGAGAGAGGGCAACTGGGGGGGCATCTGGAAGGGCAGGCTGACAGAGCCTGAGGCTCCCGAGAAATGCTGGATCGCACATTGCTCATGGACCCATTGGCCATCCGGCAATCTGGCAATGAAGCTGGATCCTGGCGTCACTACTTGATGGCACTTGCTGCACTCTGTTTTGTACCTTGCGAACATTGTAGGCGTTTTGGGGGGCAGTTGACCCTGCAAAGACATCATCTTCACCCGCCTGTAGTGCTCCGATGATTTACGCGTCTGTGTCAGTCTGGAATGTTCTCAGGAACGCAATCATGCGGCGAAGAATTAACGACTCCTTTCGAACTGGCGCCGTTGCTGCCATATCAATTAACACGCTGCAGCCTTGCAGGGATGCACTGCCCGTGCAGCTGCAGAAGAAACCGTCTTGATCAGATGATTCGATCTGCTGCATCTTTTGAGGCGTTGTTTTGTTTTGTGACTTAATTTTGCGAACCCATGCAGCATGGCGCGCGCGCATTTCGTGCGAAACCATGCATGCTGGTTTTCGTCCCCATGCAACCGGATCCATATGCAATTTATGGAATAAATTGTTCCATAAATTGCATGCATGTGATAATTTAAAGGCTAATATATAGTGCATGCATGGAGACGTTTCGCTCATCATCATCCATGAAGTCTCTGTATCTGTGGACTCAGCTAGAGAGAGCACTCAATTCCTTCCAACAGTGCTTGGCTGTCATCACGGAGTGGCATAAGGACTGCAACGCAAGAGCAACGTAGCATATGTACAGCGATGAAGTCCGCACCATCTTTCCGGTGCGTCATTCTCTGATCCTTGTCTGCATGAATCGCAACTGCCACACATACTGAAATATAAGCGGAGGAGAGAGATTGTGATTGTCTGCTTGTTTGGCACAGAGGAGCAAGGACCCCAGCTTCCACTAAAGCAGCATGTTTGGGCAAGACCATCGGACGAAGACCGTGGCGGCGGCAGTGAACCAGAAGCAGAAGCAGAAAGACACCAATGAGTCCTTCCGCATATGCGCAGACCCCAGGGTTCGTCAGTCAATCATTCCAGCAAAGGTAGACGGACGAGGCCTCCTTGACGAGAACCGCTTGCTTTCTTGATTCACGCCTTTAAGCCCTGGGAACCATTTGTGTTTCTGCGTGTGGCAGACTGACTCCATGCATGCTGCATGCTGAGTCCCGCTGTCTCACCTTATCCGCTCCCAACCTAGTAGTTTACCAGAGTCGTGTCTGCTCCTTTGTGTAGGTGTCCATTTGTCTGCTTGCCTGCGTACTTGCCGGTCTGCGAGTTGGATCTACCAGCTTGCGAGAGCTGCCTGGTTGCCCGCCTGCCTTTTTGTTCAGTGCATGGCCGGACTGGATGCCATCCTCTTTGACTTTCTCCCCCCTCATTCTGGTCACACCGTTCCCTGTTCTTGACTCTCTGTTTACTTCTTCGCGCCCCTATATACCAAAATCTCCTGCAGTCTAGACATTTTCACATGTGTATCCCTAGCTGTGCCAACGAACGTCTGAGTGCATATATGAGTGTGTGCAGAAGGACGCGTTCCAGTGGGATCCGAAAAAAGATGAGAAGCTGGACGCGGACGAGGAAAAAGAGAGGGATAAGGACGGTAAGGAGAAGCGAGAGAAGGAGGATCCTCGGAAGAAGCAGCAGAAGCTGCACACCAAGATCTTCGAGAAACTCCTCTACGGAAATGACCTCAAAGAAGAGGACAGATTCGATGACTCTCAAGAGCCTGTCAGTCAGTCAGTCAGTCAGTGAATCAGTCAATCAGTCAATCAGTCAATCAGTCAATCAGTCAGTCAGTCAGTCAGACAGACAGACAGACAGACAGACAGACAGGCAGGCAGGCAGGCAGGCAGGGAGCGAGTCAGAAGCAGATTTCCGAGGACCCTTATTTTTCTTATTCAATTTGTTGGTTGCAAGGAAACTCCGAGTATCTCTCTACTCCTTCGCCCGATGTGGGCGTCTACGTGTGTGTGTGTGTGCACACGGGCCTGAGGCACTCACGTTTTTGCCCCCCTGAAAGGTCAACATTGTGGCAATTTGCTTAATTGCTTGTGTGCTTTCCTATCCCATCCAATCCCTCCCTTCGTTGGGATGGATGCCATGCAGACGATGATATTTCTTCCTCCCGACTTGAAGCAACGGAAGAAGGAGATAAAGAAGACTATTCGGAAGGGGCTGCAGCAGGTGCTCTTCTTCAGCTACCTCGCGGTGACCAGCGCCTTTGCCTTCACAGCCTTCTACAACAGACAGTCGGACATGATGACAGAGGCCATCTCTTCGCCCCTGCTGGAGAGGACTTTCGTCCGACACTCACTCACAGAAACATTCAGCAACATCGACAATGCAGACGCACTCGCTCTGTGGGTGGATCAGGTCAGACAGGGAGGGAGGGAGAAGAATTAACGGACAGGGGGGGGGACCTGGGGCGGAAGGAGAAAGCTTGGGGTTGCTTCCTCTCGACGGGGTCTGCACCTTAACTCTTCTTTTTTCCAGAAACGAAAAAGATAACAGCCTTTGTCTGCCTTTTCCTGCCGATTCTTGCTCTTTTCTTTTCTTTGTACAGGATCCGTCCGTAAGTGTGTACACAGATATGCACACACGTTTGTGTATACTGAACTCCCCCCCCCATCATCTTCTCCTTCATGCAGGTAGTTGTTCCCCTTCTCACACAAGATCCTTCTGGGCCCGGGGTGTTCCTGAACTTCAACCTGGTTGTGCCTGCCGGTCGGTCAGATGGGGAGTTTCCCTTCTTTCTTTTTCGGATGACCTCACGAATCTGCATATGTTTGGTTTGCTATATCGGAACCCAGAGCAGCGAGAGAAAGCCTCAGTCTCGTGTTACTCCAGGAGCTTCGCGGCACAGAATGCATGGAGGCCCTCGAACAAAGGTCTCTTTTTTTTGTCTTTGCAGAGCTTCGGTTCACTGCACGAAGAATGCTGACGACAGACAACCCCGACACCCGCTTTGCCCTTGCCTACCCAAAGATCTGGAGGGGCAAGTCAGTCGAGGCCGGTTCGGCCCCCGGGGCTCTGGACGACAGGCAGAACTACGGGAAGAACTCCACGCGGCCGTTTGTGTGGAAGGATGGAGAAGGGTACCTCAACGCAGGCGGGTTCGTGGAGAAGGTTCCCCTCACCGACCATGCAAGTGTCCTGGTCAGTAGAGAGAGAGGGAAGGAATAGGACTGCCAGATGACATCTGATGGTGGTTTCACGAAAATCCCGTGAGAAAATCTCGTAAAGCTCCTAGAAAGTGTCGAGAGAAAGGTCGGAAGTGCAATCGGAGTGGGATAATGGAAATTAGAGACTTAGTGTGTGCTCCCTCTCGATCGAATTCAACAACAGCGCAAGCACGACGTTAATTGTGCCAAAGTTCCGATACTCTGTTGTTTCTCCCACACCGGCTTTCCGCTCCCCTCTGGCTCTCTCTCGCATCGTGCAATCTGACGATTCTTGTCCTCCGCCAACCCCCCCTCTTTCTTCTTGTTCTGAGTGTGCAGGCAGAAGTACAACGCCTTCTCGAAACGGACCGGCTGGTGGACAGGTCAGCGGAGAGGAAATGCTGATGAAATCAAATTTTCATGATGGGGCGGCCTTTTACCGAGCTTCTTTTCCTCTCCGTTCATACACGCAGAACAACATACGGCTGAAGGGAACCAGAATGACTATCCGAGTGTCTTTCCCTCTGCCAGGTTGCCTTCTGACACAATCGCAATGTCCCGATGTAGTCAGACTGCTGCGTCAATATCCGAAGAAACTCATTCTCCAACGACATTCGTTGTTCTCCTCTTCCTTCCTGCTTCCACCAGGTACACAACCTCCCTAGTGATCGACTTCACCCTCTACAACACTCAATTTGCAGCCTGGTCGTATACAAGGTGAGTCGGTCAAACGACGCAGTGTGTGTTTTACCTTCCCCTCCCTCTGTAGAGGAACGAATAGAAGAGTGCAAAGAAACCAGAAGAGATTGATTCTTCTTTGTGGAGACTCTTGCGTGCTACAATTTTGTTCCACTTTTTTCTGTCCTTGTCCTCATGCTCTTTTTGGTTGGACTCTCCCGAAGCAAGAAGTAATTGAAGACGCACACGAGCACACGTGCAATGCATTTATTTCTGTGTTCGTACTGCAGCATCGTCTTTGAATTTGATTCCGGTGGGGGCATCCAGAAACACCTCAAGTCGTTTTCTCATGAGACCTCAGACATCGTCAGTGGGGGGGG
>JAHBMJ010002314.1:10000-16135 GCA_018398765.1 Chromera velia | reverse complement strand
GGGGGGGGGGGAAGCTTCGGTGTGTGTCTGCTTTGTGTTTTTCCTACGGATTCCTCCGAACATTCTGCTTTGATGGAGACAGTTTCCACGCAATAGTGTCTCCGCGGTGAAGAGGTAGGAAGCAAAGCAGGAACGAATTAAAAGGAACAAATTTGAAATGCAAAGGACTCGGACTGTAGGATGGACCTCGACACAATCAATCAGCTGAGGACACTCCACAATAAATGCATTCACGAAGATGCATTCTCAAAACCTAAAAGCCCTGCCAATTTACTTCTCCCTGCAGTGGGACACCGTCTCCAATTACCTTGCCTGGGCTGCCCTGGGTTTGGAGGTTTTGTACTTGGTCGTTCTGATTGTGGACAAAAAGTGGAAGACCTTTACGTCCTTCGCTGGTCTGGAGGAGCTGGTGTTTACCTGTCTGGGTCTCAGCCTTGTGGGGGTGTATCTGTACGGGTCTCACTTCTTCGGGTCCAACTTGGACTTTGAGCCTGATAATTTTTTTTCAGAGGGCGGGGGGTACATCAGATACGAGGCACTGAACAGTCGAATGATGAGGGGAATTCAGTGGCACGAAATTGGAACGAGCCTCGTGGCCATCACTCTCTGCACCGTGTGGCTGCGTCTCCTCAGGTAGGGCAGCTAGGGCGCAATTTTAGAAATAAACAGCTGCGTTGCAGAGGGCAGCTGCTATGCATGGTCTGGCTGTGAGAGCAGTCAGGGAGGGTGATTGTTCTACAACATCATTTACTTGATCAAACTTATGTCGTGTTTCCACTCCTTTCACATTTGCACGTGGCTGAGCTTCGTGCGTTCCTTCGGCTTACAATCAATTTCACTTCGGCTTACACGCGTAATCAATCAATTCCATTCTGACCTGCAGAACGAATGCATTGCTTCTGCTATCATGTACACACATCTGTGCAGATGGCTGACGATTTATGTGCCGGACGTCCAAGCTCATCTGTGGATCGCTGGGAGGGCGGGGTTTCGCACGGGGGTCCTGCTCGTGCCCTGTGCAGTCCTCTTCATCAGTCAGTCAGTGGACTCAGTCAGATCGATGGGACATATAATCTTCCAACACACCCTTTGGCTGTGTTGGAGCCTTTGCTGAGCACTTTTGTTCGTGAGCTGCAATGCTGCAATAAGGCGTCATCTCTCTCCTCCCTTCCTCATGTACGTGAGCAACGATTGAGCAACACAACGCACAGTCGTGTCATTTTATGTCGTTTCCTCCGATCTTTTAATCAAAATGAATGCATTTTGTTTCATAAAAAAATCTTGACCGTTTTTGTGTGTGTCGTTGTGTCTCCCACATCCCTTTCCTGCAGGCTTTGCCCTCTTTGCGACCCTCGCGTTCGGGTCTCAAAACGAACACTTTGCCACTCTGGAGGAATCTCTGCACACTTGCTACACATTTGTGCTGGGAGACGTCAGTGGAAAGCCTGCCTTTTGTCACTATATGTCTCTTTGTTCTTTCACTTTTTGTTTATTTAATACTAATACGTTGCTGGAGGTTTGGATTGAAATGGGTGATTCAAGAAAAATGAGGCCGTGGATCCATTTACCTCTGTATTGCACGTGCGTGTATCGTGCGCATAACCGGATTACTTTTCTCTCACATCTCCTCTTTTTTCTTCTTGTACTGGGACCTTCTTTCCGATTCTTTTTGTGCGCCCCCCTTACTCTAGGGATCTCACAAGCTCATCTCTCTCCTGTCTCCCTCTCTTTCTTCTTTCATTCCTTCCCCACACCTCCCTTCCATCTCTCCTCGTCATTGTAGAAGGTCGATAGAGGTCGCCGTAACTTGGAAACACAATCTGAACGCCTGGTGGTCGGGAAGAAAGAGGCTGTGGGGCTTCGGGTGTCATGTGGGGCCAGTAATCCACCTCACATGGGTATGCATGTGTATTGTAGTTCTATGTTTCACTACATGTGTCTGCAGATGGGTCGCCTGACCTCCTCAGGCAACAATTTGAGTCAGGAAGAGGTGGTGCCCCTGATCGTCTTCTTCGTTCCTTTCGTGATGGTGTTCGCAATCGTCGTCGCTCAATTCCTCCTCTCCATCGTGACTTCGAGTGGGTCTCCGTTCTTTACATTCAGCCGTCCTCCTGTCTTCAGAAGATTCATTCACTTGTCGAACCATTGAGGGATTTCCTCCTAATCGTTTACAAACACGTTAGGGAGGGCAAGGGAATAGAAGACTGAGCGCAAGACAGCACATCTCTTCAATCGTGTCATCCCAATTGGTAAAATGAATTGTACTCATGTGTCGAATTCATTGCCGCGCATTCATTGTTTTTTCTTTCGTTCTTTATGTTTTCCTTTGTTTTCCTCTTTGACCCTGGCAACTCTGCAGTGTACGCCGAGCTCGCGTTTCGCAAAACGCTTTTGGAAATGAAGCGAGAGATGGCGAGAAAGAAGCCCAGGGGGGTCAGTGAGTGACTGAATCCTGAATGAGTGAGTGGAGGCAGGCAGGCAGGCAGGCAAGCAGGCAAACAGAGAGGCGGGATAGAGGCAGGGGAGAAGTTTCTGTCACTTTTCTCTTCTATCCAGAATGTTGTACTGCTTCCCATCTGTCTTTCAAATAGACTTGCATCTGACTGTTTGACTATCTAAATTCTCCATTTTGAACATCATTTTTGGTTTTTCTTTTTCTTTGTTCGGTCAAAGTGTCTTGGTTGTGTTTGTCTTCTTCTCGGCACCCCTGCCTTTGGCTCTCTATACGCTGCGCTTTCATCTCCCCTGTCTGCAGGCTTTGGGCAAATCCAAATCACAAAGCAGGCACAACAGTGAGTCAGACGAGTGTGCACGATTGTGCAGCCCCCAAGATCTTGTTTCTGAAAAGATGCATGTACATGATCCATCATAAACTCCTTTCATTGCTTTTTGCGATCAAGGCTTCTGTAATGTGCCTGCATACTGACGTTTGCACTCTTGACAGCCCTCTTCCCAAAGTCCTCCCTCCCTTTTCTCTTCTAACAGTTGCCTTCTTCTCCCATTGCTCCCATTCCTTCTGCAAATGAACATAAGATGAGCACCCTGTGATTCTTCCGTTCTGTATGTATGTTTGTCTGTCTGTCTGTCTGTCTGTCTGGATTGATGGATTGATGGATGGATGGATGGATGGACGCAGTCGAGGCTCTCGACAGCACCGTCTCCCCCGCCAAGCCGGTCCCCTTTATGCAAAAGTACGGGACAGATACGAGCGCGGGAGCAGGGGGCGAGTCGCCAAACGGAAACGGGATCTCGCCCTCCAACAAAGACAGAGATGAGAACGACGTCTCGGCCTTTCATCTGGTGCAGACGCCCAGGCCAGCGCTGCAGGGAGAGGGGGGGATACAAGGAGGGGGGAGCAGTCAGGCAGCAAGTGAGAGACAGCGACAGGCGGAGAAAGCGAAAGGATTCAAGGACTCAGGAGAGCCGCTCTTCCCAATCAACAAGGACACTCCTTTCGCAGCAGTGAGTCAGTTGGACGGGGGATCACTCGACGGATCTGTCTACCTCGGATGGCACAAAAATATTTCTTTTCACACGCTTTCAGTCGTTGGTGGAGTGGGCCGAGACCTGACCGGTTGGCGCAGTCCGAACGAAAAACTACTTCTCAAAGGCACAAATGACCCCAATTGTGTGTGTGCCTCTCAACACCAATCTGCTATCCTCCCTGTATGTTCTTTTCTTCGCAGATTCGTCTGATTCTGTTTGCGATCTTCTACCTCGTTGCTCTCGTCCTCCAATTGAAGACAGACGACGCCTTCTACTTCCGCTCTGCCCTCTACACTGCCATCTCGGAGGCCACATTCGAAGCCAGCGACGGGCAGACAGGAAAGACCATTTGGGACGTCAGTCGACTCTTTCTCTCTCTCTCACCCTCTCTCTCTCTCTGTCTGTCTGTCTGTCTGTCTGTCTGTCTGCATTTCCTCGTTCTCTCTCTGCATTGTGAAAGAAGATTTTGCCGTGCGCGTTTTCTCAGAATGTGAAGCCTCTTGAACGAAAAGTCTCGTTGAAGATGTTTTGTCCCTTTCCAACTTTGGGTCCGTGCTGCATTGGTAACTCAAATCATGCGCAGTTGCCCATCCCATCCCATGCAAGTTGATACATGCATGCATGCAGGTCACTGACCGCACCGACACGATCAGATGGATCACCGAGGTCATCCCAGACATCTGTTTCTCCACCACCGCACCCGACCAGTACTCAACTCTCTTCCCGAATCTCCCGTCGGGCCTGTTGGGAACAGTATACACGCCTGTGGTGATTCAGGACTGGAACGTGTTAGTTGGAGAGAACCCCGTGAGGTTCTCCCTGCAGGTCAGGGACAGAATCCCCAAAGCACCCGAGGAGATCGTCAGATGGGTCGCGAACCAACAAAATGTCTCCGCACTCATCGACCACTCACTGGAGGTCAGCAGGCAAAGGAAAATATGTATGACATACACTTGTTCAATCTTGTCCCCGGATGCATTCATACTGTGTGTATGTGTTTCAATGTATTTCTCTTCCTGCATCAGTGACTTTCAGGAGGGCAGCTCAGAGGGCTGCTTACATTCCTTTGAAATGTCTCTGTGGAGCAAAGCAGCTGTACTTGAGAGGACGCACGCACAATGCAATTTACTGATTTTCTCGTACCTCTCTTCTTCTCCTCTCTTTTGGTCCCTTCAATTCCATTTGAAGCTTCTCATATTCCAGTCCTCTTCCGGATTCTTTCTACATGTGTTTGACTATTCTTTGGACATGCAGATAACTTTTGAAGTGCTCTCTGTGTGTGTGTGCAGATCTCCGAAGAAGAACAGGAAGAGAGGCTCGGATACATAGGCTGCTACCCGAGAGGGGGGACGGATGCGTATGGAGGAAAGGGTCGGTCGGTCAGTTGGCTCACTTTTCCTTCTTGCTGAGGGACTAATTGCGCAGCAAATGGAACAAAGATGTCACATGCAGACGGAAAAAAAGGATCACGTTGAGTGTCTCTTTGTACAGCTTTTAATCTGCGTGAGCTTTTTCCCGACTCTTACACAGAAATTTTTCATTCACTGCATGTACTGAGACATTGTGACTTGACTTTCTTTTGATCTTTGAATCTCTTCTTTTGTGTGCAGCTGCGTTTGTGTGCGAAATGTCTTCTGACTCCCAAATTGCCGAGGCCTTCTTTGCCCGTGTCTTCGAGCGTCCTACGTGGTTCCTGGAGGCAGACACTCAGAAGCTGGTGATTGACTTCCTGGTGTACAACGGGAACACGAACATTTTCGGGTACACGAAAATCGCCTTCGAGTTCTCTGACGACGGCTCTGTGGAGAAGAGCCTCTCCATCCATGAAGTGAAGGTGCGTGCGTCAATGAGAAGCAATAGAAGGAGCGGAGAAGAAAAAAGAAGAGACAAGAAGAGAAGAGGCTCTCGTTTGCATCTACAGAGCAGAATAGAAGTCTCTCTCGAAGGAATACGGAAGTGGAAATGTAGGTCGAACTTCGCACACATCCTCAACGTTTACAGCAAGGGATCAATCAAAACCGCGGAAATTTTCACATTCAAAATTGACGAATGAGAACTCTTCCCTTTTTGTCTGCAGCTGGGAGTCTACCAAGAGGGCATAGAGACGAATGACGCACGCACAATTCTCGAGGTCCGTCAAGTCAGGCTGCTCGAATGACGACGAAGCCATAGAGATAGAAAGTGCAAAGAGGCATGGTCATGAACTGAGATGCAGTTGAAGTAGAAAACAGCTCTTCCGTTTTGTTCCCTTCGGGCTCTCTTGTTCTCGGTATGGAATTCAGATTTGGCGTCTTTTCCTTTTTTCCTTCCATCCTCTCTTCCCTGTGCAGGCGGTGGCGGCCTTTCTGCTCTTCACCATGCTCTGCTCTCTTGTGAGCAAAATCCTCATTCAACCCTTCCGGAGAGTCAAGTCGGTTTCTTTCTTTCAGTGAGGGCGGTGTTGTGTCAAACATTCTTACTGAAAGCGCATCCTGCCGTTCGTCTGATTTTCCTACATCTTCTGCTACTTGCCCAGATTTCCCTTGTGTTGAATCGTTCACAGTCGCGTCTTTTTGCCACGTTTCTTTACATTTTCATTTGTTCCTGGCGATCCAGGCATGGATGACTTCGTTTGAGTCCTGTTCTTTCTTCCAACGATGGGGTCCTTTC
>JAHBMJ010002314.1:0-5000 GCA_018398765.1 Chromera velia | reverse complement strand
GCGTGTTTGCAGGAAGACTGGTCACACAGCAGTCTCTCGGCGTGAGTGAATTCGAATACAATGCCTGGAGCCCCAGGCGCAAGACTCTGGAGGAGAGACGGACGGAGACGGCAGTTATGATTCTAGACTGCCTCACAGGGGACGCAGAAGTCCGTAAGAAGAAAAGGGAGAGGAGAACCAATTCCCGTAGTAATTCCGCTCTATTGTATCTCTGATCTGTCATTTTTGCTTTCTCGGAACGAAGCTTTCTCTTTTTGATTATTATTCCTCTTTTGACTGTGTTTGTCATTGCCTGCCATTTTTACTTCCCTTGAAGTGCCGGTTTCCTGTTCTCCCCCCAAGGGGAAACTTCCCTTGAAGTGCCGGTTTCCTGTTCTCTCCCCAAGTGAAAACTTCCCTTGAAGTGCCGGTTTCCTCTTCTCCCTCCAAGGAGAAAAAGAGACGTACATCTTTCTTGACTCTACTTGCATTGAATGCACAAACCTCACTCTTCTACGTATGCACATATCTACTCGTGTGTACCATTCATACAAGTACAGATAAGTGAAAGCACCGTACGTAGACATGCAGAGATGCACAAGATAGATTCGCGTCCGTTCTCGTGAACGGTACTAGGGACAAGTCGTGCATCTTGCAGTTGCATCATCATGCAATCCAGATACTTGCCCGACTGACTGACTGACCGGCTGACTGGATGCAGGCCCAAAAGAAGCTGCCCTCCCTGAAAAAGTGCATGCATTTTCTTCCATTCAGAATTCTTTCATACAGATTTCTTTCATACAGAAAAGAAAATGCATGCACTGGCTGGATGCAGGCCCAAAAGAAGCTGCCCTCCAAGCTCCGGGACTACCACGATAAGATGGTGAAGGACTATCACGCCCTCAGCGACATGAACTCACGCATCGGTCACCACACCGATTACGGCATTGAGAACGCAGCGGGAGCGGGGGCAGGGGCGGGGGCGGGGGCCAAGGCCTCTTCAGCAATGAAGGAGAAGGAAGCAACAAGAAGGTCCAAGACGGGCACTCACAGGTCGAAGACAGGCACAAAGACTGTCGCATTCGGTGCGGTTTCGAAGCGGCAGCTGGGCGATGGGTCAAACTTTATTCGGAGTGATGCTCCACAGGGGGGAGCTCTGTCGACTACCGGATCGAAGAGGAAAACGACAACCTCTTTCTTTGGTGGGATGATTGCAAAGCAAGGAGATGCCGAGGAGGAGGAACACGAGGTGTCTGATGACGAGGACGAGGTTCGTCTGCCTGTCTGTTTGTCTCTCTCTCTCTGAAAATCCTTTTATGGACATCTCTCTTTGGATGCTGTGGTCTGCCCCTCCCCCCTCCGCCACCCCCGATCTCTCGCTCTCGCTCTCTCTCTCTCTCTCTCTCTCTCTCTGTTTCTCCCTCTCTCTATCTCTGTCTCATGCTCTTCTTTGTGGACTGCTCCGTCCAGCTTGAGTGGAATAATGGCCCTCTATGTTTCCTTGTTCCTGTTTAATTGTCTTCCCGCAGGAAAATGAAGTGGTTCTTCTCGGAACTTGATTGGTCCACAGAGACTGAAGCTTTCTTGCCTGTTCCACTCTTGCATGTATTATCAAAGGGTAATCTCTTTTGAAGTTCTCCGACATTTCGCACATTGATTGCTCCCTTCCTCTCTTTCTGTCTCTCCTGTGTGCATATGCAGTCTCTGATAAATCAGAGGGAGATCCTCTCGCGCTACGTCGTCAAACTCGAGTACGAAATCAAACAACTGCAGCAGGACAGAAGCAGAGAGAAGGTAGGTAGGGGTGGCATGCAGAAACCTTTCCATTATATGTATTCATGGAAGGCAGCCAGCCATTTCTACCAGCACGAGCTTAGTGACAGGACCAACGCAGGCAGCATGCAAAGTGCTTCAAGACGAAGGGTGAACGTGGTATTCTCCAAAAAAGGGCCGCATATGGTTTTTCTTCTTTTCTCCCTTTTGTCCCCTCCCACGATTTCGTCTTCTTTCATATTCAGGCATGTCTTTCTTGTTGTCTTTTGCTTCGATCTCGGTTGTCTTTACTAGAGAATAGTTCAACATTTTGACGTCTCTTCCAAAAACGTGGCCACATGCTTGTTCATGCTGGTGCTTGATTGCCTTCTTCATTTCGCGTGCGTGCAGGCAGAACTTGAAAAGTTTCAAAAAGATGTGGTAGGACTCATGTGCTGAAATGTTTCGATACGCTCTATAACCAGAACTTGAAGATCTTTCAATTTGGATTTTCAAGTTTCAAACACAGAAACCAAGTCTTTCACCTTATTTGTGTTGTATTACACAAGCGTTTTCATATTAGGACCATCAACTGAATACTTTAGCATTAAATTAACTCTTAATTTGGATTATTAAACGTATACATAAATTAATAATTTACGAGTAATTTGCTATGTTGATAGATTATATTGCTTGTACTAGCCTTGAAGTACATAGTAATACATAATAGAGTATATCTGCACCGATATGAGTTAGCCTAAGCAAGCTTAAGCCAGTTTAAAGAATTTAAGCTCGTTGTAGCAATTTCTAAAATAATTTGCTACCGTCAAACGTACTTGTTACTAGACTTCTTAGGACACATTATGCATCCCTTAAACGCCAATATATGTGTTTCAGGGGTTTGTTTTGCATAGTTTTGCATGTCGCATCCCAGTATATCAAAGGTCATTATTATTTAATATTTATCTACCTTTAAATACCTTTAATTTTTTAAATTTATTAAAAGTAATTAAAAGAGGTCCAGGGCCAGAAGTGCTTTGTATGCCTTTGTAAGTGTTTTGGCTTACGGCAGTTAGTCTAGCATTTAGTAATTCAACTATATTCAAGTAGCTCCAATAAGCTCTAACTAGCTCATTACATACGTTTTTTTACCAGAAGTATTGTCTAGGATCTGAGACTTTCTTTGAAGATATGATAAGACATGCATTTGGGGGGGGGCGGGGAACTGGGCTTTGGAGACCGGTCATGGCCGGTCAGTGCGGTCACCCCGGCGGCCGAGCGGTTGAGCGATGCTGCTCGGCCCTCGCGCGGCCGGCTGCGGGCCGGGGGCCCGCGCATCCATCGGCCATGCACCTCGCGCGCGCGTCAGAACGTGTTAATTGGAGACAGGATTAAAAAAATTTTCTGTCAGAGAGACTGGTGGATCACATCGGTTCAGTGAACGGTGGAGAGCGAAACAGTTGTGGAAGGAGTCCCGCCGTCAACTGCTCAGGACACTCACTTGATTCCCTCGACTGCAGAGTCAGAAGCCACTGTGGCCAGTACGATGCACAGGAGATTTCAGTTGTCCTACTGAACAGACAGAGCAGAGAAGTACCTGGTCGGAAGAAATTCTTGCTTAAGTGTATCGCTACTTGAACCTTTCTTTTCCTTCCAGCCCTCATGAGAGGCCGAAATTCTCGTCCCAGCTCCCGTCCCTTCCATCAGCAATCGCGCGATGAGCGGAGTGGGCAGGAGAGAGACAGAGAGAGCGGCCGGGGTGACGGGAGACGGAGTCGGCAGGAATTCGGGGGACGCTCCTCGGACGTCAGTGTCAATCTGGAAGCTGGGGCCTCTATTGAGGAAGTGAAGAGTGGAGTGGGAACGTTCTTGGAGACGGCAGAAACAGGGCGGGAGGGGGCCATGGCGTGGTATGTGGACTACTTCAAGACAGACCGTCAATTTCTTCTGAATGGAAAAAACGACATCGTCAAGTGGGTCATGCAGATGGCAGAGCGGAGAGACGACCTCCACGATCGGTACACTGATGAGATGGTCAGCTTGGACGCCGGTACGGTGGATTCTTGAGACTCCATTGCTCCTTCTTCAATCTGCTTCTTTGTCTTGAATGAATCTTTGCAGGGCAGCGCTCTGATCGCCCTTCTGAGGGAAATGGCTTTTGCGCATAAGGATGCGTTCAACCAGGGCAATAGCTGGTTTGCACAGCTGCAGATGCTCGACCTCCTCATGTGTTTCGTCCCCTCATTCGCACTCCTTCCGAGAGGTCACGCCCTTAGGACTTGCGGTCTGTCTACCTCTCTCTCTCTCTCTCTCTCTCTCTCTCCTCTCTCTCTCTCTCTCCCCCGATCCCTCCCTCCCTCCCTCCCTCCCCCTCTCCCTCCCTCTCTCTCTCTCTCTCTCTCTCTCTCCCCTTTCTCTTTACGTTTCCGTTCTGCCGCCTCCCCATCCTGGCCGCCCTTCCATCTTGTCTGTTCTTTTCATCAGAGCATAGCGTTCTCTCAGTAAGATTGGTTTCTATCCGCCCGTGCGTCCAGGAAAAGAGGGTGTGAAAGTTTTCAGCGCAGCGGAGAAGTGTACCAATCACTCTTTTGCCCGTGTGCGTGACAGACTTACTCGATGGGGGTCAGTGTCTGTCTCTCTCTGTTCCGGCTTGTCTCTTTTTTTCGTTGAAAAAGTGCGTGCCCCTCCCTTTCTTGATCGTCACCTTCCCACTTCAATGATCCATGCATCATGATGCAGGCTGGGTGTCGGAGGGGAGCACTGCAGAGACACAGGAGGGCAAAGACGGGAATGCAGGGTTGGCCAAATTCAAGGCCTACGAAAAGAGGGAGAGTCCATCGGAAGGAGAGTCCTTCTACGTCTTGAAAGACTTCCTCCGTGCCTTTGAGTTTCTTCTCAAACAGAAGAGGGTCCCTGTGCACTCCCGCAACCGTCTCGAGCACGCATGGACGTTATTGAACACTCAGATCGTCCTTGCGGACAGATGGAGAGACCCCGAGTTAGACGTCAGGGATGCACGGCTGGATGCCGACATATCCCCTCCTCCCGCATACTGGCAGCGTGTCGACCACCTGCCCTCTGTGTTCTTCTCCAATCCCCCGCTTCCCGAGCGAACGTCCCCATTTCGATCCTTTGAGATGGGAGTGATGTACCCGCACTGGTTCTACAGCCCCAAACGCCCCCCTGCTGATGGATCCCCTCCCGATCCAGACTACACGTTTCTCTCCGAACTGCGATACAGAGCCGCCATCGCGCGTGAGAGAGGTTTG
>JAHBMJ010002313.1:0-20210 GCA_018398765.1 Chromera velia | reverse complement strand
CTGTAGAAAAAGTGATTGCATGGCTCAAAGGGAAGGTGTATGGGCGAAATAAAGTGTATTCATCGATTGATGAATTGAAAAAAGAATGATGAAATTTGCTATACTGTACGTACGTTGCATGCGCGCGATCTCCAAATTCAATTTATGCATTTTTAACGCTGCCTGGGGCCCCTAAGGGACAGAATGTCGCAGTTTTGATGCCCCTATCTTCTCTGAGACACACTAGGCTGCAGGTGAGTGCCTTGGAATGGACTCCACATGTGTATATACAAGTCTGACAGATATCTATACGTATCGGTATGAATCATTAATATACATACGCGTATACTTCAATGTTAAAACACGTACATCATGTACGTATTAATTTTTTTTGTATTAATTGATCGATGTATGCATGTCAATTTGTATATGTGTATATATCACACTTCGAAGCATGAAAAGGCTATATATATATATATATATATACCTTCATGAGCAGAAGCTGCTAGTATCAATTCGTCCCAGAGTGCCAGCTGCATGTGTAGAAATTGGAGAGAGCTTAATTCTGTGCAGCAAATCATCGAGACACCAGGAAACAAAGAAGAAGGTAGAGTCGAGAAAACTCTCTGTAACGAAGAAGGATCCTGCCAGTCAGCCATGGCGACCACACGGACTGTGTCCACCACTTTCCAAGGAGATTTTATTCGAATCCTTGACCAGCATCGCAAGCAATGCGAAGAGGTGGGGGATTATCCCGGGGCAAGATTGGCAAGGCAGAAGCTAAAAGCCCTCAGACAATCTCATCAAGAAAGACTTCTCACAGACCTCGATGAGCGCCAGAAGAGGGAGCTGGAAGTTGTGGAGGTAGGCTTCGACATGCTTTTGTCCTCCTTCATCCTTTTCGTGATCGTGAACGCTTTTCCACTCAAAAACGAAAAGAGGCTTTGAACTGCGATTCTATTTCCCAGTGATAAGTCTCAACGCATTCTCACACTTTGACATGTTGTCACTCTTCTTGCAGATCCAGAAGAAACGTGCACTGAAGAAGTTCTGCGAGTACTACGACACCACCAAGGCGACAGAGCTCCAAGCAGAACACGAGTCCGTCTCTGCATGTGCTCGCCTCGCCCTCCCGGGTTCTCTGTTACTACCCTTCAGAGTTAGCACCCATCTTGGTGCTTTTCCATGGATGCTGACGGTTTCTCTTGCGAATGATTCGCGCCTGCAGGAAACAAAGGAGTCAACTGAAGGACAAGCAGATCATGGAGCTTCATGAATTTGACAGCAGATTCGTGGCAGAGAGGTACCATCCCAAAAGCTCACCACTCGTGCTGCACCAGGAAAAACAGGTGAAGACCCTTGGACTTCTTGGTAGGTTCTGCAAGAATGCAGTTCTTATCTGCCGAATTACGACTTTAAAGGAGCAGAGTTGTACGTTTCCTCGGCTACCTTTACTTGCTCCTGCTGGACGTAGCCCTACGACCCAGGTCTTGCATGGTCATTTTGCTCAGACTGAGCTTCATCATGCATTCGTGTGTTCGCTCTTCCCTCGCTCCCTGGATTTGCAGGAAATTATAGGGAGGCGGAAGACCTCAAGTTGCTCATGAAGAGAAGACAGCAAGAAGACTTCAAGCACACACACCTCCAAAGACTCAAGGTGCGTTGATCTCTGCATCTTTCAGAATGGTGATTTGCGGATGCTCAGAAAGATTTCTTTTTCGACCTCCGAGGTGGCTGCCGAGACAAAGACAATTTGACCCTTCGCGTTCTCTTCCTCTCTTTGTCTCTCTTTCTCTTTTTGTTACTTTGTCATTTTGTCTTTTTCTTGGTCGCTTGCTTGCTTGCTCTCTCTCTCTCTCTCTCTCTCTCTCTCTCTCTCTCGCTCGCTCGCTCTTGATTTCTCGGCATCTTTGTTGTTTTTATTCTGGCTGTTTGTCATTCTCTGTTCCTAGCTTTCTTTCTTCCTGCCTTGCTTCCTTTCTTTTTTTTTCTTTCTTTCTGCTTTTCTTTGTTGTTTCTTGTGCTCCTTCACAATTGCATTTCATTCCGGTCCCTTCGTTTTCCCTTCAAGCACAAACATTTTGTGTAGTTCCTCGACATCCAGTATTCTTGAAGTACCGAAAACCATCGATGAAAGTGCCGTGAAAAATGTGCAGTCTTTCGCCATCCGGCATGGCCACTTCCTCGAGAGGCAAAAGCGAGAACGGGACGCACTGAAAATGCGTTTGGAGCGAGATGTCAGAGAGTTGGCACTCCAAAGAGCAGGAGCGCTGAAGGTCATTGAGAAGAAATATGCGAGTGCAAGGTCGGTCACGGAAACACGATCAATTTTGTTACCGTCTACTGAAACTTCTTCACACTCGTTCCCACTTTCTGCTCTCATTTCATGCATGCTTGAGGCTCGCCCTTCAAGCATGAGACCTCTTGTACGTGTATCATGTTGTTCGTAATTGAATATTTGCATGTTTCCTTTAGGTGATTGCTTGAGGCAATGTGTAGAAAAACTGCCCTCAAGAGTGAAAGCGATCGTATGTTCTTGCTAACTTTCCATGTGCAGACAAGTGATCGAGAATCTCCACGCGATCGAGAGGCAAAAGGTTCTCAAATTCGTCAGAGAGAGATACGGAGATTTCAATGCACCAGGTCAGCACTAAAAATCTGCTTGTGGGTTAGCTTTCGACAAGTACCCGCTGACTAAGCTTGAGTGGTTTTCACTCTGTGAATTCTGCATCTTTATTGACGAAAAATGCGTAGAGGTGTGCTGTATTCTCTTGTCTCGTGCCCATCTTTCATTCATTCTAATCCTCTTTCGCTTGCGGGCAGCCTTTCTTGACGACTCATGAACGAGCAGCACGAGTCCACACAAAATGACCAAAGAACTCGTGTTCTTCCGTATTCGTGCGTGCAGACTTCGCTGCTGATCAAATGGTCGAAGACGCAAGCGTGAGGCTGCGCGCGCATTTTGCGCAGCCCCAAGTGAGTCCTTTTGTCGACTCGTTCATCGGAGATCCCCGCCTGCCGACGCCGCAGACTTTCGTGCAGCGAATGAAGGACCACCAGAAGATGGCAGAGGCTTCAGAACAGACCACCGCAGAGTCGAGTGCCCCCGGTGGGGCTGCTCCCGGGGGGGCGCGGGAACAGGGGGGAGCCCCTGCGGGTCCTTCTTCTTCTTCTCCCTCAGGTGCAGGTCCTTCGTCTGCGAGACGGGGAGACGGGGCGGGAGGGGGTGGGAGGTTCCCGAACGTTGGAAGCAAGGTGGCAATGAGGATTTCCCACACTGAGCGATTTCGAAGGCCCACAATGATGTCTCCAGAGACATGTGAGCCCTCTGGCACCAAATCTTCCCGCCCCCCTCTTCTTCCTGAGGCTCTAGCCACCGCACGGGAGAGCGGAGCGTGGGGGGGGAGTAGAGGGAGAGAGCAGAGATCCATAGGAGCAGGGGGGCGAAATCCACGACGGGGAGGGGCGCGAGCAACGTTGACCTCTTGGAATTTGAATCCCTCGGGTGACGGGAATTCCCCCCCCAGTGGGCCTGTGGTGGTGGACCGATATCCTTACATTCGGGCAGGTATCACGCACTTCAATCGGGGTTCCTCTCAGTCGTGCGGTCGACCCTTGTGCACTCTGGTGGTGCCCCAGGGGGGGAAGGCTTCTCGAGACTCTCCGGCTGACGCAGACGGTCGGAGTGGAGATGAGGGGAATGTGCAGGACAGTTAGCAGGCTGCATGTAACTTTGAAGAGCGCCCGGCAGGAACAAAGTGGAAAGCACAGCATGCATAGAAGTGAATGAAAGGCGGCTGCTGAGATTGGAAAAAAATGGCAGCCCTGCATGTGCAATGTACATGCACATAATCGCACGCATGTCGCATAATCGCAAGCATGCATGTTTCCGCCAGTGCTGAATCTGAATGGAGGGTACAGTTGCTACTGCCTCTGAAGATTTCAAAGTTAATTTATTTAAGACTGTCAGACTAGTTGTGAGAAGAGTCTAAACTCAAAGGTAGTATCATATCCAAATTGAATCTCTAGTTGAATCTCATAAATTAAAGTTCAGAATGAAATTTAAGAAACTAAATCGAATAGAAGTTTTATTAAAAATTGACACATAAATGTTAGAATAAGTTAACTTTATTGTCAATTCTAGACTTTATATGTTTGTCTATGGGGAATTCATCAAAGATTAGATGCCGCCTGCCTTAGTCATTCATTCATTCATTCATTCATTCATTCATTCATATGTTAAACATCGATTAGCGTCCGTATATAATTTATGGTGCATATGATTTATAGTTTATTGTTGGGCTAAGCCTGTATGCAGGGTACGTATATAGCTGAACATTGAACGTCTATCCAAAAAAATGTATATATAAAAAAAAGAAAACTTCTATCCATAGACTGGACGGTAAATATGTAATGTTTATTGTTTGGTTGGGGTTTATATGGTTTGTGGTCGGGGTGCAGGGGATCGCAGGGGTGCAATATGTGACTTTTACACATGCTTGTGCCGTTGCGCGAACAACGAGCGCCCAACATAGCAGCCCATACATGTACACGAGAGTGGCAGAATCTGCATGCATGTCAGACTGATCATGTCACTGATGTTTGGATGCGCTCTATATTGCGTTCTTGAAACCGGTAACTTCCAAGTGATTGCCCTTGCTTGAAGTAGCCTTGAACAAAGCCACTCATGCATGCACTTGCGATTCGGCGTTTGGACAATCTCGGCAAAGTCTCTCATTTCGCAATCTCGCATAGGTGGGGTCAGTTCGGACACTTCGGCACGTGTGTTGTTTCAAGAAGGAGCTCTGTGGACGGAGCAAATAACGTCAAAGACGGTCATATCTGACAAGCGGGTCAAATCTCTGCAGGAAGAACGGACGACATGGCATGTAGCTCTCTCCTATCTGACACAGACCTCGTCAGGTTCAGGACGAAGCACTGTCGCAGATTGATCGAACGGCCGAAATATACCAGGAACAACAGTCCGACTTGTGAATTTGAAGAAAGGTATATACATGTATTAAACTTAGCATGCATATGTGTATGCGAATGATATCGGTACTGCTATCTCCGCCGGAAAGCATTTGTAAAAATGGGCCTTTCTTGCACTTTGTTCTCCTTTTTTGCCTCGCAGGTGCCAATACTCTCACAACCGTTTCTGGCAGAGGCGATGCCCCTACTACATCAGCGACCGCAACTCTCTGAGATACATTCCAAGGCTGTGCCCCAGCATCGCTGTCAGTACATCGATGCCTTCAATCTAATAGAAGTGGTGTGATTCAAGCACCTCGGCTTTCAATTCGGCTTTCATCTCGGGCCTGTCGGTCCAACACTTGCGTCTATTGTGGGACACATGCATTCATGCACTTTTCCCGACCGGCCTCTGAATGCGTGTTACGGCCTCCGCATACGATGCAACACTCGAACCCTCCGCTGCCTGCGTGTCCGTGCAGTTGACTGAAGACGACAAAATCCTCCGCAACGAGTGCACACAAGGGGGCTCCTGTCCGTTCGCACACACCCACGAGGAGATCCACTACCACCCGCTGGCCTACAAAGTGAGCTTCGGAGGTGGCCTCTTCCTCTCCCAGTCCCTTTTTGGCTCTTTGCCTTTCCGTGCGCGGGTGCGAGTGTTTGTGAAGGCGTGTGTGGAGCTACATGTGCTTTACGAGTTGAAATTGTGTTTTGACGTTAGAAAAATACCCGACTGCTCTGCTTGGCGAACGCTTCTCTCACATCCCTTCTCTTTTTTTCTTCTTCTGATTGTACTGACCAACTGCAGACAACCAACTGTGAAGCCTTCCAGAGGGGTGGCTGCAAAACGTTCTACTGCCCCTTCGTACACGGCCTCGCCGAGAAGCGGTCCAAGAGAACGTTCCTCTTTCCTTACTCGGCCGCTCAGGATGTCAGACGTCGGTCCCCTTCCTCTTTCTTTCTTTCTTTCTTTCTTTCTCTCTCTCTCTCTTTCTCTCTCTCTCTCTCTCTCTCTCTCTCTCTTTCTTTCTTTCTTTCTTTCTTTCTGTTCTCTCTTTCTCTCTCTCTGTCTTTTTTTTTCTTTGTTTTTTCGTTCTTTCGTTCTTTCGTTCTTTCTTTCTTTCTTTCTTTCTTTCTTTCTTTCGTTCGTTCGTTCGTTCTTTCGTTCTTTCTTTCTTTTCCTTTCTTTCTTTCTTTCTTTCTTTCTTTCTTTCTTTCGTTTTTTCGTTCTTTCGTTCTTTCGTTCTTTCTTTCTTTCTTTCTTTCTTTCTTTCTTTCGTTCTTTCGTTCTTTCTTTCTTTCTTTCTTTCTCTCGGGGCACACGCATGTGGTCCTTCTTCCCTCCCTCTTTTGCCCTCTTTAGCTTTGCTTTTCTCCTCTTCCGTATACACATGTATCTGCCTATCCACCTACATGCCCGCACACCCAACTTGTCTCTCTGTCTGAACTCTCGCACTCTGTACATGTGTAAGTTCATTACTCTCTCGGTCTTTCTCTCTGTGTACACTCCCGATTTCTTTTCTCTCCCCTCTCTCCCCTCTCTATCTCCTTTCCTTCCTTCTTTCCTGTCTCCCTTTCCCTGTTCCTCCCTTCTCGCCGCTTCCTTCGCCCTGTCCTCTGTGTGTTCTCACTCACTCCCGCTCCTCTCCTCTGTCCTGTCCTGTGCTGCAGCAGTGCCCCAGTTCCCCAACGTGATTCTCAAAGAGAGGGGGGTCAGAGTTGTGTCAACAGGACAACCTCAGGAACTCCCCTCCAGACTCGAACAGGAGGGGGTATCTCTTGGTACTGCACACAGAGAGGCGGAAAGGGGGGAGGAGGAGGAAGAGGGCACCGCTCCATCGGGGGGCAGACGAGAGAACAGCACATGGAAGCAGTCTGGGAAGGGGCGCCGTGCCACAAGGCCCCTGTGCTCCTTCAAGTCTCCTGCTCCTGCTGATGGAGGTATGAGGACTCCCTCTTCTTCCCAAGAGGGGGGCGGGGGAAGGAGGAGCGAAGGGTCTTCAGAGAGAGCTCAAGAAGAAGGCGGGCAGTCGAGACGGCAAACGAACTTCTTGTTCGGTGCGTCTGTGCGCTCATGTCGAGACTCAGCAGTGCATCATGAGATCCAAAATCAACCGAGGCCGCTGTCTCCCGAAGACGAAAAGAGAGACGGGACAACAAAGGCACCCCAGACTTTCTTGAGAATCAGTGAGAACAATCAGAGTATCGACGAGACACCCAACTTTGCCCCCCCTCCTCCCCCCAAGGGCCTCAAAAGGCAAAAGAAGCAGAAACAGAAAAATGGCAAATCCGACGAATCTTCAGGTGGTTTTGGGTCAGTCGTCTGACGTTCCTCTTGCTTTATTTGTCCAGGCTCTTCGGAACGGATCCTTTTGTTTTTGTTTTTTGTCCGTTTGTTCTCGCGCATCCATGTACTCTTGCTGCTGGTCTACTCTCTCCGTTCCGCCGTCTTGCATGTCAACATTCAGAAACACCTTTCATCTCCCACCTGCAGCAACAACCAGAGGGACTCAAAGGCGCCTCCCCGCCTCGTCTACCGTGCCTTCTCTCCCCATTGCTGGGCTGTCAATGAAGCAGACGGGGGCGGAATGGGAAAGCGTCTGGGGGGTCGGATGCTGTCTCTTCGTGTGGGAGACAGCGTGCATGTCTCAGCGGGTGCCCAAGAAGAAAACAGAAAGGGCTGGTTCTACGGGAGGTCAGTGCAATGGCTTCATTCGCCTCGTGAATCTCTCTTGGCTCTCTTTGCATTTGTCTGCCTGCGAAGTGCTGGTTGGTACAGGGATCCAAGAGCTTTCTTTTCAAAATAAGTTTGTCACTGGAAACTTCGAAATTTATGCGATCAAAGATGTGTTCTTCCTTACATTTGAGACATCGGGTCAAGGTGTGGTGTGTTGGTGCATTCTGTCAGTCTGTTGTCCCACCGCTATGTCTATCTGCCTGTCGATTGGTCTGTCAGTCTGTCCGTCCGCGTCTGTCAAGAACTAGAGTGAGCGAGTACAGTGCACTTCTCGTGTGCTTCCTGCTTTCATACATGCAGGCGTGAACGAACCACAGGAGAAGGAGGGGGCCGATCCTCCAAGGTGGGACGCTGAATTAGAGATTCAAGGATTTTGTTTTGCACCCATCCCGTCCGTACTCTTTCTGTTCATTTCCGTAGCGTCCCCGTACGAAATTTCCGTTTCATTGAAATGACGGGGAATTTCCTTTCACCGTGTTCGATTTATGAATGACGTATTGATATTCGGATCGTTGAAACTTCGAAGAAGAATCACTTCTTGATTATGTTTTCCTCTGTGTGAAAAGGAGTAGAGATCTCCCTCGTACCAGCTGAATGACAAGACAATCTCCCTTGTCTTCGTGGCATGCATGCATGCATGCAGTCTGGGTGGTTTGCCGGTTGGGCCCTCGATTCTGCCTCGTCTCTGTGCTCCTCTGGGGAGGCCTCTCTCTCCTTTCCTGAGGTTTCCTCCTTGAGAGAGGGGGGAGTGGGAGTGGACAGGGGAAGAGACGGGGTGTGCGGCGTATCGGGGAAGGGACAAACTGACATGATGAGAGCTGGGGGGGTGGGAGAAGACGGAAACCAAACCGCTGCCGCGTCAGAGTGGGAGGAGGTGAGGAGACACTGGAACCACCTACTGATGCCCCAAGGGCCAGCGGATGACCTACCAACCCTGCAGGAGGTCAGAGAGACTCACAAAGAGACATACACAAAGGGGTTCACAGGACCTCAAGAATGAGAGTCTGCCTGCAGATGCGATGATGAATCCAATGATGTTTACACACAAAAACACAGACAGACTGTGGTGAAACACAGACACAGAAATTGCAGCTGGAGAAACGAATGTCGACTGACTGTGCACCCGCCTTCAAATTTCCTCTCTCATGAGTGAGCATCTGAGTACGCACGTCCTCTTTCTAGATGTTATCTGTACGATACAGATCACCTTTTTCGCGTGTTCATTGCTTATCTGTAGTCCTAGATGTGACTTTGAAGTTCCTTTTTTTGTTCAGCCTACCTTCTTCATCTTCCCTCTCGTTCAGTGGGCCTTTTTTCAAATTGCCTTTTCATTTCTCCTTTCCTTCCTGACTGAAATGGATGGACTTCATGCAGGTGATGGGAGACCTCCAACGTCTGAAAGTCTCTCTCTGCTTCTCGGACCCCAAGGGCAACCTTTGGAGACGCCTCAGCCGGGAGGAGCAGACACTTCTCAGACAGGAAATGAACGACGTCAGTACGTCGGTCGGTTCGTTCGTTCTGCTTTGCTTTCACTGCGTTTTCTCGCTTGATGGCAACCTACCTTTCTACCCCCGTTGTCACGTTTCATCTTTTCGTGTCCTTGTTGCTCTGCAGATCGCCTACATTGCGAACAATTTGCACATGACCGACAACGGTCTCCAGGACCTCTCAATCGACACTTGCCCCTCTGCATCACCATCGACAGCTTGCCCACAGAACCCCACACACGGAACAGCAGCGGGTCTTGAGCAGCTGTTCCCTTCAGAATCCCCCTCAGCAGGGGACAACAAGAAAGGGTTCTTCTTCCTCGATAGTGCCCACATCAACGTCCTGCAGCCCCCTCAAAGAGGGGACACACAGGGCCGGAAGGAACCGGCTGACCAGAACAACAGCACAGGCCCGGGCCCTGATCCTCTTTCTCAGGAACTGTGTGGATTCTCCGACGCGCCTGCTTCCGGTGTAACTCCAGTTGCACAGACGGAGGGGGTCGTGGAGTCGGGAGCTCCTCCTGTGCCTTCCATGTTTTGAATGGTATGCCCCTCTCTTTGTTCGTGTATGCTCTCACCAGTTGCATGGCAGGAGCACAGAGGGCCTTGAAACAGTGAAGCCATCCTCCATTTGTATTCACTCAATTGTCATTTCTGAAGAGGCGGTTCATGAAATGAAATAAAGGCCAACAAGAGATTGTAAGTCATTTCAAACAGATGCCGACAAAAGAACAGAGAAAAATAGAAAGAAAAAAAAAACAAATCACGCAATGAGGCCGTTCCGCTGTGAACTGGAACGTAAAAGAACAAACGGAAGAACAGTACAACAAAGACGGACGGACGGAAGGAAGAAAGAAAGAAATGAAAAAAGAAAGAAGAAAAAAGAAAATCTGACACTGAAAAGAATCGAGTTGTTGAAAGCTAACGCTTAGTCCTTGCACACTTCTTGACTTCCGATTGAAAAGCTCCAAACGTGCAAACAACACCCAAGGAAATGACAGGAGGGCAAATTAGACAGGAGAAGCACAGAAGGTCTTCAGTTCCAAAAGCAAAACGCAGCCATCCAAGAAGGAAATCATGACGGGGGGCTCCTTCAGACAGATAGAGATAACATTCATAGAGGCCTGCATGAACGCAGGTCTGTCCCACGCGCTTGTTAGACCTTTTTCTTTTTCTTCTTTCAGTCATAAGAATCCCTCAATTTTACTGGCTGTCTTTTTCCGGACAGATGATAAGCTTTTGGTTTGCACTCTCTCTCGCTTGTCGATCTTTCAATAGTCAGATCTGACCATCAAACGCTTGTCCCGCTGTCCTCCTTATCTCATCTGCTCTCTCCTTCTCTTCTTGTGATTTTGCAATAATCCTTCCTCCCTTTGTTCGGCCCTCGCTTTGCTGCCCGGACACCTCCCTGCACCTTTTCACCCTTGCTGGTTGCATCGAAGCCTCCCGTGCAATCCATCACCCAGAATGCACAAAGCGAATGAATATTTCCACCCTGATTGAACGAGAGAGGGGTGCAGGGAGAGCGTGGCCAGTGAGTGGAGTTTGTTTGTTTTTCTTGTTAGCTTAGGGTCTCGTCATCTTTCTGCTGTCACAAAAGCCTTTAAATTTATTCAGCGCCCTAACCTAATAGGAAATGTGTTTCAACAATGAAACGATCCATGCAGAGGACTGCAGAAAACATCATTTTGTTTGTTGAGTCATGAATTCGTTCAAATTCGTCTCCCTTTTTGAAGAATGGGATTCAAAGGAAACGGAAGGGAAGCTTCTGGGCCGTATAGGTGTCTCCGTTAAAGTTCTTTCTTTTTTCACGGCACTTCTGTGCTAAGGGAAGGAGCTGAAATGAAGGAAATGGTGAATCCCAACTGAGGCGTCCAAAGTGGACATGGAGACTCACATCCAGGCCGGGACGCAATTGCGTCTGTCGGGCAATTTTGGAAGAACGAAAAGACCTCATGACGCACAAACGACAGCAACGGTCTGGGTTGGGCTGGACCTTTTTGTCTGCTATTATCCTATACGAATATCCGAGCCCTCTGCCAGTGGTATGCACACTTTGTTTGTTGACAAACTGCCCTTCTTTACAAAAAGACATTTCAACAAGAATAAAAACTTAACAATCAACCCGAAGTTGAAATGTATTGCATTCCTAGTTGCAGTTTTATATAGATAACCCTGTCGGTATAGGTGTCACGACATTGGGGTGTGTTGGAATGAAAAACATTAGGTGCGAGGATAAATTAAGTAACATGAAAAGGTTTTGTATTATATGATTTTGTTATTAAAAGGTCACGGTATATACATATCGATGAACGGTGCTAGTAACGATGTGTTACGATGATACCGCCGCTAGTAATACCGTTCACTGTTTTTATCATAGTGGCAGTATCCAATAGATCTCTAAATAGATCTTAAAGTAATCTTTTTACAATTTAAAAACGGAAAAGAAAATCTTAACTTAGTACAAATCATAATGTATACCCAAATGTATAGATGTGATCCTACATGATCATATTATTGTGAATTATGATTAGATGCATGCAGATTTAGATGCAGTCTATCATGCAGATGCATCTTAAAACCTTTTTTTTTAGCATACATAGCTTTTATACTAGCTTTTATAAGTTTATTATGATTTTTGAATCAATAAGACCTGCATGGAGTCACAGTGAACTGAAAAATCAATCTAAAAATCAATAGAGAATTTAAAATTTATTCAAATTTAAAGTTACCTGGAAAGTTACAAAGTATATGAATCGAATTATATAATGGTGTATGACACATCATAGTTTGCATCTCCGATCGAGTCTATGCAAAGCTATATAAGTCTATTTAGAAGTCTATAGCTGAATACTTCTCACATCACTGGCAGGCTAGAAAAATATGTAACAAAAAAATGATTTAAAAATCAATTAGAAAACTTTATTAATTGTGTGCGTATATTAATTCTTTTACAACACAAGCTTCAAAGCTGGTTAATTTGCCCTTAATACCTGCAGTATTCAACTATACACCGCAGAATTCGAACAAACAGGAACACAAACGTTTTTGTCAAGCTTCCCACTAGGCTTCCCTCCCAGCGTCAGCTTGGGACTCGGACCTAGACTCGGACTCTCCATGAACATGGATGCTTGCCTCTTGGGCCTTTCTAATGGCCCCGATTAGAGCACGGTGCCGTATGGCCCAAGGCTTCATCCCTTTCTTCTCGAGTCGCTCCCTCACCTCCTCAAAAAGCTGTGCGGCCCTCTTCCACTTTTCGCCCTTCTGGATTTCGACTTCTTCTAGAATGTCGGTGAGCAGACTGTAAGTCGCCAAATTCGGCTCTACTTCCCCTCTGATCATACTTTCGAATAACTCCAGTGCTCTCTCCCCCCTGCTCCCACCTTCCGGGATCTTTTTCAAGATCTTGAGCACAAAATTGTACGTGGCCACTCCCGGAAGGAAACCACACTCCCGCATCTCCTCAAAAAGCTCCAGTGCTATCTCGCACTGACTACCGCCTGCTGACTTCCCCATTGCACTGATCAAGGCGTTGTAAGTAACCAAGTTCGGTGTGATGCCTTTGTGTTTCATCTCAAAGAACAGATCCAACGCTTTCTTCCACTGACTCCCCCCCCCTGCTTTCTCCATCGCACTGATCAGCGCGCTGTAAGTGACCACGGTAGGCGCCATTCCTCTCTGCTTCATCTGCTCAAATAGCTCGAGGGCTCGCTCCCACTGAGTGCCACCCGGTGCCTTTTCCATCGCACTGAGCAGAGCACTATAGGTAATACCAGAAGGACCAACCCCCCTTTGCTCCATTTCCTCATACACCTCTAATGCCTTTTCCCACTTACTCCCACCGGGCGCTTTCTCTAGTGCACTAATGACTGCACTGTAAGTGACCACGGACGGCTTGATGCCTGCCCGTTTCATCTCTTCAAACAACGTCAGCGCCTTTTGCCACTGGCTACCTCCTGGCACCTTCTCAAGTGCACTGATCAGGGCATTGTACGTGATTGCAGAAGGTTCGATTTTCTTCATTTTCATCTCCTCAAACAACAAAACCGCCTTGTCTGCCTCACTCCCCCCACTCGCTCTCCCTAGTGCACTGATCAAAGCACTGTAAGTAATCACGGTAGGGGCCAGGTCTCTCAACTTCATCTCTTCAAACAACTCAACCGCTCTTTCCCACTGACTCCCATCTGCTGCCTTTTCCAATGCACTGATCAGAGCATTGTACGTGATCACATTCGGCGCAATTCGTCGACGTTTCATCTCTTCAAACACCTCCAGAGCCTTCTCCCACCGACTCCCCCCCGGAGCCTTCTCCAGTGCGCTGATCAAAGCACTGTATATATAGACGTTCGGTTCCTCTTCATTTTGAGAGATCTCATCAAACAACTGAAGGGCTCTCTCCCACTGGCTGCCCCCCGGTGCCTTCGCTAGGGCGTTCAAGACTCCACAGTAGGAGTACAGAGAAGGCCGCAGACCCCATTTCTTCATCTCCTCGAGCAGCGCTACAGCCCGAGTCCATTGGCTGCCCCCCTCTGCTTTCTCCATTGCGACAATCAGAGTGCGAAAGAGAACTTCGTCTGGACGCACTCCCCTCGCCTTCATGTCCTCAAACAAACGCAGGGCCTTGGACCAATCCCCCACAGAACCCGCGTTGGAAATGCGTTGAGTGAAACCAACAACGCCTTTACCCAAGCTCCCCCTCCGTCTCTCTCCCCTCTCTTCGCTCTGCCATCCCTCTCTCCCTCTCTGTGTCTTTCTATCTCTGTCTCTGTCTCTGTGGCTGTCTCTCCCCTCGACGGGCGGTCCAAGGCCCTCCATTCGACGGTGATGGGTGAACTGTCGCCCTCCAGCTCTGCAGAAACAAAAAAAAGTGGATGAGAATCGTTTGAAAGAGGAGGAGAAAAACAACAACAATGGAGAGGGGAGGGAAAAGGGGAATAGTCACGAAAACTTTGCACGGTGAAGAAGACATCAAAGGTAGTACGAGGATACTGATCATAAATTCAAGAAGGTCAAAACTGTGATGTATAGCCACTGAAGGGGCGAAAAGACATGTCTCGTTCTCTCTGTCTCCTCCAATTGGAGTCTTCTGGGATCTATTTCTTTTGCGTTGCCTTTTTCCTCTCTCCCTCGCTCTTTTCTTTTGCAGACTTTCCCTTTGTCGCTTTTGCTGTTCGGTCCCTTTTCGTGTCTTGCCGTTCCGTTTTTTACCTCCTCTTCTTTTTCTTCTGCCTCCCCTCCTTTTCTTTTCGGCCCTCTCCTTTCTTCGTCTCCTTTTCTCCTCTTGTCTTCCTTGTTTATCTCGCTCTTCTTTCCTTTCCTTTTCTTTCGTTTCCCTTCTTGCCCTTCCATTTGTTCCCTGTTTTTCCTTATCTCCTTCTCCTTCCTTTCGTTCCGCTTCCTTTTTTTGTTTCCTGCTGTGGCATGCGAATGTTCCCGTCTCCAGGACGACTGACGCTTCTCTGTCATCTCTCTGTAGAGAGGCACTTGAGGTCCACCGCCTTTGCGTGCCAGGACGTAGTTCTGTGACTCTGCACCCCGTCGTGGAGTTGGAGCTCAACAGCCTCAATGCATCGACACCGGATCTGCGATTCACGCCGACGGAGACGGCTACCGTCGAGAGAGGGCGGGCGGACACCAACCTTCTCAACCTCAATCCTAGAAGGCGTCCCCCTCTTCCTGAGATTAGACAGGCACAACGCATCCCTCACGCCCTGCATGAGCCTCGGTAGACGGTCCCCAACTGAACCAGTGTCGTGCCGCCAACGAATGCTCGGCAGGAAAGTAATTGTCACAAAAGAGTTTCGCTCGGCCGCAACCACAGCAGACTACACTGAACTGTAATGTGCAAGCATACAATACGGACGTGCGAGGAAACAGTGCCCGAAGCCCCAATGTCAGACAGGTCTAATGAACAAAGCAATTAATTGATTTGCACGGATCGAGTCACGATTCGAGTGCCACGGAAAGAGATGGACGGCATATGGGGACGGCACTCTGAATGTCTCTCAGTCTGACAAAATTTTGATCAAAAGAGCTCGCGCGCGCGCGCAAACATGCATGCATGCAGAACGCGAATTAATTAAGATCCACAAAAACGATCGGCCTCGGCTCACAAGAAATCACAAGAATGCCTTGAATGGTGCGAATTTGTGAATGATCGACAGTTCGGCAATGTTCGGCCGGCATGATTCGGCATTATCGAGCTCTCACGATTGACTGACACAACGATTCCTTGAACCTCGAGGTGTTTCACAGCGATCCTGAGAGACATGCATATGTATTGACGGTCGTATCTCCTGTTGCTGGAAGGAGACGGACAGTGAACTTCCGGTGTCACCAGTGCAACACTCAGCTGCGCATCTGTATCCAACCGGAGGCAACTGCCACGATGTCGTCGGAGGTGGATCGTCAGCAGAGAGAGCTGAAGGAGATGCTCTCTAACTTTGCAAGCGAGATAGAGAGCATTGGAAAGTCTTCCGGCATTGGGAAGAGTCAGAAGAGCAGAGAGTGTGAGATCCTCTCCCAAGAGATCCGATCTGCCCTTGCAGCATACCAACTGGAAATCGGGGAACTCTCAACGCCTGCTGAGATGTCCACACACAAAAAGACGCTTCAGGACATGAAAAGGGAATTGAAGCGTTTGAATGGAGAGCTGGAGTGGAAGAAGAATGAGTTCACGCAAGAAAACTTTTCGACAACGACTGCTGGTCAGTAATCAGACAGACAGACACGACGATCACGAAGACTCAAAGAGACGAACAGTCAGGGAGATGAGAAAGGAGATAGGCTCACAACCAGATTGACAAAAATACCGAAACGGCTGGGCTGGCAGGCAGGCAGAGATGAGGCATGCGGGTGAACGCACAGACAAAAGGCGGACAAGCCAGACTAGCAAACCCTCCACTGAGAGGCAGCGAGACTGCAGATCGACACTTGTAAGGGAGAGAGATTGAGAAAGAGTGTTGAAAGGCGAACTGGAAAAAAAGGAATGGAAGACAGGAATGCCAAAATTCTGGACTCTCTCTGTGGAGGCAGGGCCAGGCAGGTTGAAAATGAAAAAGAAAATGAGCAAAGACGCATATCATCGGATAAGCAAAAGAGATAATGAGAACAGGCCAATCCAACAATACAGACAGTCCATGGAAGGAGGACACCGAAGAAGGCAGACTGGCACATTCCGGAGCACTCACAGGAATTCGTATGAAGGTCTCCGCACTGCTTTCTTTCTCTGTATGGTGGAGAAAGACCGAAGAATGTCCAGAGAGACATGCATGCTGATTGGTCGGCCGTCTTCCATGCATCAAGAATCGGGTCTGTATGAGGGTACACAGCTTTGTCGTTCTAGAAGAAAGTTTGTTTGTGCTGCACAGTGGGGTGACTGTGCTTTGCCTTGAATGAGGATGAAAAAACTGAGACAAGCATGTCATAAAGAAGCAGAATGAGGCAGACGGCACTGGACAGGAAGGGGCATTGTTCTACTGTCGTGTCTCCTTTTTGCACACATGCACGGAGGCACAGATAAGAGCCCAGACATCCATGGGATGAAAATAGCTGTGGACAGGTAGAGAGGCAAACAACTGAGTAGCTTGCAAGCAGGGGGACGCAGTGAGAGAGGCTGAGAAACACGCAAAGAGAATGATACACATGCACAGGCAGACAGACAGACAGACAGAAAATGAAGGTGACGAACAAAAAGAATCACACACAAGCACCCGGACGGAGGAGGGAAAAATTTTGATTTCCCTCCAACAGTCTGAATTTGAGTCGGTGAGTGATTCTGTTCGCTTGCGCCATGCTTATGAATCGAAGCCGTTTAGTTAGACAGTCCAGTTGCATGTGGCGTTAGAGCCAGCAACAAATCAAGTCATGAAGCGATCTGTTTTTTGCCTCTGGCTGGCTGCAAAGAGAGATTGTTTTGAGACCTCCGCCTGCAGATGTACAGGTCGTCAAAGTTGCTTTACAGACTTCAGGAAACGATGTAGAAGTCAAGCATGTGTCTGAATCTAATCGTGCCCTCTCTCTCTCTCTCTCTCTCTCTCTCTCCCTCCTGTCTGCCTGCAGGGGTCCGCATGGAGGACCCGGCCCAAGAGGAGGAGATGTCGCGGGAGCAGATTGTAAAGGAGGGGGACCGGGTCCAGGACAAGACACAGGATGCACTAAATCGGATGCAGAGGGATATTGAGGAGACGGAAGCACTGGGGAATAATATTGTAGCGAAGCAGCAAGAGCAGCTGGAACAACTGAACAGGGTGGGAGATCACATGCATGACTTGCAGGACAACATCAAGAGAGCTCGGAAAACCCTGCTGAGTATCAGCAAACACGCAGCAGGAGACAGGTGCATTCAAGTCGTGTGTGGTTTGATATTTATTGCAGTCGTTGTGATTGTTGTGCTGTCCATCACGGGCTTCAATAACCAGTCGAATCCGGGTGATAGCTCTGTGAATGACAGTAACGTGGGCTCCGACTCGGGGGCTTTTCGGGGAAAGGCCGAGCCCTCGTGGGTACTTTGGGTCCTGGTCTCTTGCGGTGCATGGATTTTTCTGCCCAGGAGTGCATCTTGATGTACTAGAAGATGCACCGATTGATTTATAAAAACATAATACTAATGTTCTTCGTAATAGCCTGCATTGTGTGCATTCATCAGTAGATTCATCAGTGAATCACTACGTGAATCATCACCATCATGACCCTAATATGATGGAGATAGTTTGGAGCTATGAAGATCTCTCTAGAGATCTCTCAAATGCGTTTGAAGCTCTAAACCGAACATTTAGAGCACTTATGCTACAATTATAAACGATCTCTAAGTTATTGGGATTGAGGTTTTCAAAAGTTGATTGATCGATTGATTGATTGATTGATAGGTTCCGCACTAGGCCTTCCGCTATCATCGGCGCTATGTTAATCAGACTCAATCTTTTATTTGACGTTATTAGCTAGAGCTGCCTAGAGAGCTGTTAGATCGACTATTATAAACATATCTAGAAACATACACTGAATATATTATATTACTGATTATGTTTTTAGCCTAGTTTTTAACCTTAGTCTGAAGTTGTTCCATGTTTTTAACTATAGGTTTTTAAAATTGAAAAAAATATAAACGTTTTAAGATTTCAATATCTCACAGCAATTTAAGAAATCTTTATGAAAATCGTATGTAACTCTTTATATAATTAGAAGCTAGATTAGAAGTGACTTAGTCACTCATCCAAACCTAGATGCAAACCAGGAATTTACTTTAATTCAATACTTTTGTGATCTCACACAGTTATGAACGATCTCTATTAAACTCTAGCTCTAACCTTTTTTCTTTAAATTCTTTTAATTTATGCATTCATTTTTACTAGCACCTAGACTAGTAAAAGTTACTGACAGGCTTTCTGTAGCGCTACTTTTTATTCTCAAAATTCAAACACTCACTACTTCTTAATTCACCATACACTGATGAGCACCGGCATCCTGAAACGTGAGAAGGCAGAAGCCCTGTGAGCGGGGTCAGGGCACAAAGCTAGTTAAACATAACGTCATGATTAACGTTTGAAAGCTATTTTTTATGCTTTGCTTTAGTATAATACTAAGTAAGTTTAATATTTTATGTTTAAATCTATATATAGGTTTAATTTTTTAAAAAAACAAAATCTAAATTTTGAGCGATTGCATGATAAACCACATAACATGTATAAACTGAATTGAACACTGAACCTTCAATTAGCTCAGTAAGTTAGTCAGCAAGCTCACTCAGGATAGAAAAAATTAAAGCGAGCCGTTCCGTTTTTCAAGTTTTCTCTAGGGGTCCTCTTTTGTTGAATCTCATTTGAAAAAAAAAGAGTTATTTCTTGATCTTAATAAATTTAGAAGAATTGATCACGAGCGAAATCAACTCTGATCCTGGGACCTCGGCTATTTCCATGAGGTCCACTGTCCTTGGATCCAGTGGCACAGGCCAAGTCACCGCCATTGTAAAGGCGGACTGCTTCATTTGCAGCCCGACTGCTGTCAAACTCCACCAACAGTCTTTGCTTGTCATTCCGATCGATGTCCTGCACGAAGAGAAGGGAATACCGACAGAACAAAGTAACTGCTGAGAGTTTCTTGCTTTCTCGGTTGATTCTCAGGCCGCCATTCAGATGACAACGACCAGAAAATGCAGACCCTGGGCGCGCTAGGGAAACCATAATAAAGAGAAAGAGAAAATACGGATTCCCTCTTTGTCACACCCTTACTTTCCCTACGTCCCTTAGCAACTGTTTTTTAAGCGCGACAAAACGAAGGAACGAACTCCAACAGGAGAGAAATCCGAAGACCTCATGCAGGCACAGACAGACAGGCATAGGGATGGATCACTTCAAATCGATTTCATCATTCTCCTGTCAAGACATGAAGAAGAACCAGAAGAGAAACAACCAACCAACCGCTGGGTGATCCAAGAACGAAAAGGACACGATTCGTCCCAAGCGTCCAAAAGCAGCGGACACCGTATCCATAATCTGTTGCTGGCGCATATCCCCTGGGAGCTGCAAAGATAACACCGAAAATGCGTGCGTCAACAGACGGGAACGGCTTCTTCGCAAGTCACTTATAAATCCAAAAATCTCCATACGCGATCCGCACACACACATGCACATAGAGTCGCACCCACATACATACACAGACATGTGCCCGGTCGCATGCACTGACACTCTCGCATACACACATACATACATACACAGACACACGCGCGCGCACACACACACAAACACGCACACACACACACACACACACACACACACACACACGCACAACACACACACACACACACACACACACAGACATGCACACACACACACACACACACACACACACACGCACAACACACACACACACACACACACACACAGACATGCACACACACACACACACACACACACACACACGCACAACACACACACACACACACACACACACAGAGAGAGAGAGAGAGAGAGAGAGAGAGGTTGACGAACGAACAAATCTTTGTCCGTGTCACAAAATGTCTCTCTGTACTCAGGCAT